>MJUU01068787.1:126405-153685 GCA_002080025.1 Modiolus philippinarum
GTCCAGTGACCAGGTTAAGTTTTTTTGCTTAAGTCTGTTTCTCAATAACTACAAGCCATAGGTCAATGATATTTGGTATATAGCTTGGTTTTGGTTAGTACATGTCAGTCTGCCATATGGCTTTTGACCTTGACCTCAATTTCATGGTCTAGTGAACAAAGTTGAGTGTTTCTGATTAGAATAGTTTCTTAATTACTGTAAGTGGAATGGTAATAATATTTGGCTTGTAGGTTGCTCTTGAGTAGTGCATGACTGTTTTAGCGACAAGCAGGGACGGGCGAGACATCTATTAGGGTCCACTCTTGTTTCTTGGTTTTTGTTGCTTCCATATGTTCCATGAAAAATCTTGGCATTGTCCAAAATGAGATATACATTAAAGAAATATATAATATACATGATATATAAAAGTAAAGTGTATGATTTTAACATTCAGGGGACGACCTGTATTAGTCATTATTGGAATTGACTTGAGCAAGTCACTATAAAACTTTTTTTTGACTTGTACATGTTGTACAATTCAGTTGTAAAATATGTTGAAACTTTGATTAGCTTTTTCAATACTCTCCTGATTTTTAATTATTTACTGATAATTTTTATGCATACTTTAGTTTATTGGCTTTATATATACTATGATGGATGATCGAAGTCTGGGTGCTTGGGATATTAGGCTAGGAGCATGGTCTTGAAAATTACACCTTGGGGAATTAATCTTTCTTCAGGGGAAAATGACTTTCAAATGATTAATTGAAATTATGATTTTATGATAAATCTGGAATAAATACACTTAACAAATCTAAGATTGTTTAAGCTGTGGATAACATGTAAGAAATCAGACATAACTCTTTTCTCACTAATTTTACTTGAAGAGGTGAAAATTGTTTTTCTGTGAGAGGTTTTCATTTCAAATTGACTTGATAAGTAAGAAATCTTATTTCATGAAGGGGAATTTCCCAAAGAATCTACTGATATTGACTTTCTCAAGTTTGATAAAATTGGACTTCAACATGTCGGTCCCCTGACTGTTTAACCTTTCTAAGCACTGATAAAGGGCCTAGGTTGTATGAATACTTGAAAAGCAATTTATTTTCTCAAGTCAATCAAATCGCATGTGGTATATTATGAATATTTTTATAGAATAACGGCAGTAAGTTGAGTGCATTAAAGAAAAGGTTAGCTTCATTAGGGACGAATTTAAAATCAGAAGGCCAAGATGAGGATAACAGACAGTCAGGAAGTTTCAAACCAGAGGAAATTCCGGTGGAAATAGAAGAAAAAACAGACATTGGAAGATCTTCACAAGGGAAGGGAATGTTTACACCAGTAATAGAGTAAGTTGTCAAAGGTTGATTGTAAAACAGAAGGTGACAGAACCAAATACATAGTATACACAAATATAATTACCAATGTCAAAAAGTGTTTTAATAGGGGATACCAAACACCTCAGAGTAATTACTTAGTATATTCAGTAAAATGTTTGAATTGAGTATAAAATAATAGAATCAAAGCAATTCAGTGATCGAAAGGTTTTGGTAAATGCTATATACTTGAAATCCAATTAGCTGCTGACCTTGTCAAAATTAACAAAGGGTCAATGCTATGCTTCATTTGACTTTGCATATAGATATTAATATTAGCAATATTTGAGTTCTAAAACACTCATGTGATCATGAAATACTTCTGAAATGACCAGCAGTTTGATTGAATAACCCTCATAACATGGAAATTTTTCAGCTTTATAAATGAAGACGTGTTTAATCAATGATATGACTGTCAAAATTGGTAATTTGCATACCCATATTGGTACAGAATTTTTTTAAAGTTGGTCCGTTGCTTGGAGACCACTTTGAGAAAATCAGTGTGGCATGAAGTGAACTTCAGATAGTAAAAAGTTTAGGAAATGTTATAATAGCTGTCTATAGAAAATATCTTGTTGCATCTGACCTGTATATCGAAAATTTTCCTTGAACTGTGTAGGAGAAATGGTTTAAAAATTATATGATCTTTCCTCCAGTAGTCAAATTACAAAATTACCTAACAGAATAGTCAACAGCCAAAGTCCATGAAGCAAAAAGACAAAGCAGGTGGAAACCATTGGATAATTGCCAACCTCAATGGTCCTGACTTGTTACAGGTATTTCAAAAGATTTGTTGGGTTAAACTGGTTTTATTGCGCTCCAAACCTTCCCCTTCCATAACAGCAACTCAACAGCAATTGCTACTGACAGGTCGTAAGACAATGAAATCCAAGTACCAAGTAAAAATGAGATTGAGAAAGATAACAATGAAAAATAATGTAAGATATGTCTTTCTTGTATGGAATTATTTGGAATGTGGACTGAGGCTTGATTGTGGAGTTTACAAAGGTAATGTTTCACTTCATATATAATTATCATTACAGGAATGCATCTGAAGCTCCAAGGTCAAGGAGAAAGGCTGCAAATGTCTGTTATAAAGAGGCTTCTCTCAACATGTAAGTTTAATTACAAATAAAGCTAAAGATTTTCACCAGGAGGTCTGTGTACTGAAAAAACTACCTTCCTTTCAATTAAATATCTGTTTTGCCTTGATATCTTATTAAACTGCCTGGTTATGGTCATTGACCACAGTCATTGCAAGAACAATGAATTTAGTAACATTATACAATTATTGACTTTTAATGACATCTGGACATGACCAAAGCCAACAGCCGAAGTTTAACAATCCTTGATCAGGTCCATATAGTCATGAGTATACCAAAATTAAAAGTCAATAAATGTTTTATTAAATGAAATAAGTAATTTTGCTTTTTGTTGATTTGTAAGAACAGCATTTCTTGTATTCAGACAGGGGGCTGGACAGGGTATAGTCTTAGATTCCTGACTTTATTTTCCTAAATCCCGAAATCCTGAACTACAAACGAACTTAAAGATTGATGAAATCCTTAATCCCAGTAAATTTATTTCAAATCCCGAGCTTTAAAACATCCCAATCCTGACATCCTGATAAAGGGCTGTTCCAACCCCCCTCTTTTCAGACAGTAAGTAAAATAAAATTTCAACACTGTTAATATTATATTATTTTCAACAAAAATCTTATCATATCTTAATTAAAGTTCATTGTAGAAAAGGGTTTATACAAGATCTAATGATGATAATGATGATCAACTTTTCTTTTTATGCCCCCCGCAACGATAAGTCTGGGGGGGGGGGGCATATTGTTTTACCCCTATCCGTCCGTCCGTCTGAGGTGGGTACATGGTTTGTCCGCACAACTCCTCCTACAGTTTTTATGCTAGAAAGTTTTTATTTTGCAGATCATTTGTACATATATTGAAGATGTGCATGTGATATAGATTTTGATTTTGGTGCATTTTTGCCAAAAATATACATTGCTGAACTCAGTCATTTTTGGCGATTTTTCATAGAGGGTACATAAATTGTCCGCGCATCTCCTCCTACAGTTTTAATGCTAGGAAGTTTTTATTTTGCAGATCATTTGTACCTCTATTGAAGATGTGAATGTGGTAAGGATTTTGATTTTGGTTTATTTTGTCAAAAATATACATTGTTGAACTTAGTCATTTTTTGGTGATTTTGTGATAGAGGGTACATAGTTTGTCTGTACAACTCCTCCTACAGTTTTGATGCTAGGAAGTTTTTTATTTTTTTGCAGATCTTTTGTACCTATATTGAAGATGTGCATGTGGTAAGGATTTTGATTTTGGTTAATTTTTGTCAAAATTATACATTGTTGAACTTAGTCATTTTTTGGTGATTTATAAATAGAGGGTACACAGATTGTCCGCACAACTCCTCCTACAGTTTTGATGCAAGGAAGTTTTTATTTCGCAGTTCATTTGTACCTATATTTAAGATGTGCATGTGGTAAGGATGTTGATTTCGGTTCTTTTTTTTCAAAAATATACATTGTTAAACTTTGAATTTTTTGGTGATTTAGTAATAGAGGGTACATAGTTTATCTGTGCAACCTAGAGTAACATGTGTTTAGCAGGGGCATCATATGTATCTTACAGACACAAATATTACTGAAAAATCCCAACTTGATTCAACCTTGCGCGGGGGCATTTCATCCTCTAGTTACTCATTTAAATCTCTGACAACACAATAACTAATTCAATGCCTTGAATTTTAAATTACCTTCACATGTTTTGCTTGAAAATGTGAACAGTATATGTCTTAGTATTTATTCAATCCTTTTCTATTATAATTCTGTTTTTGCCCACCGTGTCGAAATTGTTTGCAATGTATGTCACACAGACAAATGGTTGTAACAAAGCGCAATTTGATTGGTTATTTGGTAATGAAGTCATTTCTGGTCTGTCAATTGAAAGGCCTGAGTTGATGAGGTCTAGCTCACTCTGAGGTACAAGCAAGGAAATGCCATCCTGTTAATTTCAGCGAAAAGCAAAATTCCTTATCGTTTAGTTGTATTAAGTGTACAAGACTTCTTTATGAGTCATGATATTTATAACTTATTTCCAAAGTAAAAAACTTGATCTTCGTTTGATATTTTATTGAATTGTCCAGAAATGTGTATAGGGAGTCTGCATGTCACATTTGAAAAAAGAATAGTTTCTTCAACAAATTTAGTGAGAGGGGAAGGAAACAGTTTAATCATTCCATCCTTCTTTCATACTACAACACAGTTTGCCAGACCTTCACTTTGTTTTCAAACAACTTGAGATATTGAAATGATATCTTCATATTTGCTATATAAGTATACCTCATTAGGCCACTTTTTTTTAATTTGTTGGTTTACGGATCCGCCGACCCTATTTTTCCAGAAATTGAAATAAAAATAAACATGATTTTGAATCCTTTTTTTATTTCCGCTGCCACCATCTTGCCTGATTGAAAAAGAAAAAAGTAAAGGAGTTCCGAAAAACAACGCTATTTAGCCTATTAACAGAGGTTTCTTTCCCCTTCTCCAGAATTCCCCTAGAAAAACAACATATCTGCCGTGGAATTGGTTTGAATGGGAAAATCTGGCAGATAACTTAATGTGTGCTGGTGATACAGTTGTGTGAGCACTTTAAAGTTCTCTGTTAGTAATTTTCCAACCTGCTTCTTTGAAATTTCAAGCTGTTTTTTCAGTCTGGCAGGTAGGTGCAAAATTGACAGATCNTTTTTTTTTTTTTTTTTTTTTTTTTTTTTTTTCGCCTCGGACCTGACCTCTGGAACAAAAAAATCCATAAACCAACAAATAAAAAAAAGGTGGCCTTAGTAGTGTTTGGTAGTACTCTGTATTTTGTTGTCAGAGTTACTGCCTTTTGGACTTAAAAATGTTATGAAATTATAGTTGTCATGACTTTTTAATTCCATGGAGTCTTGAGTTCTTTCATAATATGTCAACAGTTTGTCATTGTAGAAGTCCTTGCCCTTTTGGCTTTATAATTTCATGAAATTACAATCTTTGATACATTTTTTGGAAGAAAACTTGATATATTGACTAGATATTTGTTATGAGTTAACTTTGAACAGTTAGACAGTTTCATCATGATTCATTGATATTTGTACCTGAGTTTGTTAGATAATGAGGAGGTGGTGGTGTTCATATATCGACACATTTAGATTAAATGACTTCTAAATTTATTGTTTTCAGCAAGATGAGACGTGAAGATGTTTTACAAGGAAAGAAGTTTTAGGATTACATACAAAATCTCCATGAAGATGCTTGAAAAGGGAGGAATTTTAATATTACACATGAAAGCTGCTGATGAACTGATTCCTTCAGCTCATTCATTGAAAGACTGCAGAGCTAGGTGTACTGGGAATGTCTGGTCCCAAGTGACGTGGATGTGCTTCATAGATTGACTTTGAATAGACTGAAATCAGAGATATAAGTTATAAATCATTGATTTAAAGAATTATAATTATAGATTCTGTAGAGCAGATCTAGGAATGTTGTTATGATTACCATCAGAGAGGTTTTTAAGATCTTGACTTAAAATGGTGATAAGTTGAAATCAGTTTCTCAATAACTACACTTATCATTAATTGACTTAGAGACTGGGACTGGCAAGAAATAAGAAAATAATTACTGTTCAAAGATGAATGAGACATGTAACATTAGTTCAATTGTAATGATAATTTTCAAATAATACCCATCAATCATCTTTAGTCAGTGGATGCATCTTGGAGAGTGATGCTGCTTCAGCTGATAATTGGGTCACTCTGACCTACATTTTATACTTCAATGACTCTTGTTAAAGTTTGTGTTATGGTTCATATTTGAGATACTACATGTTATACATCATTCATCTTTGGTCAATTGTTATATCTTGGGAGAGTTTTGTAGCTCCAGGGGGATAATTAAGTTACTCTGACATCATGGAGAATTAATATTTTGAAACTTTACTGAATTTGGAAATTTAATTGCTTCAGGCTAGTGGATTAGCTTTCTTTTCCAACTGCCTCCATCTCATTTATATAGTATAAAACTTAGGCTAGATTTAAGTTGATTTTTGTTCTTTAACATAGTTTGATTAAATTTCACCCAAAACAGTCACCATGTTGTCTGATATGCATACAACTATGTGACTGACCTTGACTTACATCTCAGACTTAAGTGATTTAAAAGCTTAAATTTACTTTAAGTGGGGCATTTATATGTCATAACTATACCTTTTCTAGTGTTTTGAATTTTGAATATGTCATTCTTTTTTGTTAAGGCCTGCATGAACAGCTTGTGTTTTTATTTCATAGCTCTGAGGGAGAGGGAATATATGATTGATACCAGCTATTTGATATTTTTCTGTATTATTTTGATCGTTGTAAACAGTAGATTACATTTCTTTTTAATATTATTGTGTTTTTGATTTTTTAAAAGTTTTAAAAATGCTGGTACGGTTTGTAATTGCTGTTTCTGCTTGGGACCCTTGTCATTAGTCTTGTATTACTGACATGATTCCTATATGCAATTTTTGAGAGGTATGCTTATAGTGTGATATTGAATGGTCCATATGTACTGTTCACATTGGGATGTGCTTATATTGCATGATATTTTCAGTTCTAAGAAGTCCATTGAATTTCTTACATAAGATTTATGTTGAAAATCAGGGTAAAGAATTGTAATAATATAGAACGGAATTCATAATATATATGGAATTTTCTTCATATATGATAAGCAAAAATTAGATGAACATCTTCAAGAAATTTCATTTTAATAACTTGTAAAGTAGAGCATGCACCAAGACATATTTTATAGTTACGTTGTCTTGCACAGGTAAATTTGCAATAAAGTGTTGCAATTTATTCCATTTCACAGTTTAAACATCATTTGCTATGTGACTGATTTGATGTCATAATTTGAATTTCACAATGAATACTTGACAAGTATTAAAAAAGTTGCAAGTTTTGCTTTTCCTCATTCATTCTGTGTATTTTGATTGTTGTATTTTACTGAATATCTTCAACTTGTGTGTGAGAAATTCTCTTTTATCCTTGTTAGCTGATCTACACTCATTAGGCAGAATACAAAAAAATTCTGTTTTTCCTTTAACCCGACCGACCCTAGATTTTAGGGGCTAAAATTACCTACCCCATATTTTTTGGCAATTTTTAAAGAAGCAGAAGTCACTCCCTAAATGTCTATGTAAAAAGTATTGAAAAAATTTTGAAAAATTGCCTACAGACTGACCCTAATTTTGAAGAGCATGAAACACCTGTATTTTTTTTAAGCCTTAAAAGACAGAATTCTCACATTATGGAATATGTACAAGAACCTATTAATCCAAATGATAAAGGGTTGGTAAATATACAGTAAGATGGCAATCATATCCCTTCTTTTTACTAAAAATAATTGCACAATAAATCATAGCTTTGCTAATTTTTTTTAATAATGACATTTAAACGAGGTCATTATGGCATCAGAATTTCATCTCACTGGACCAAAAGGGTCACTTGCTGTTTGTTGCCATCTGTTAACTTTTCACATTTTGATCATCTCAAAAAAAGTAAATATAACTGAACCTGACATGATTGATGTTTAGAGTACTTTACTAAGATTGCTCATTTCATCCAAGCCGACAACAATCACAGCAGCCACAAGAGAACCTAGTTTAACATTTGACCCTGGGTGGAATTCATATTTTGATGGATTTCTCCTGAAATTACTGATGGAAATGTTACCCAAATGAAATGTACTGAAAAACTGTTGTATTAAAGATCCTTAAAAAAATTAACCTTATTGGAAAACATATTAAGATTATTTTTGGAAGCTAGTTAAGTAAATTGAATTTTTAAAATAATGGATGGAGGGTTTATTATAAAGATTACTCATTTGCTCATCAACATGTCTATTACATTTATGAATTAATCATGAAAGGATATCTCTGGGTATTTAAATGATGTTGTTTATTTTATTGAATAAGAAATGAATGATTGCATATTTCTTTACTACAAAAAAAAAAACAAAACAAAAAAAAAAACATGTGATGAAATGTTGAATTTTTTTTATTATATAGAGGAGTGAGTGTCCAGCCTGAAATCCAATTTTCAGATAAAATCCCAGATGGCAATATGAATATTTTATACTCAGTTCATTAGAAAGTTATAATACCTAAACCATATATATAAATATATGCATAGGCATTTCTTGGTAGCATTTTATTATACCCCACGCAATGAAGTTGCAGAGGGTATAATGTTTTTGACCCCTCCGTCCGTCGGTCAGTCCGTCCGTCCGTCTGTCCATCAGTCCTGATCTTGTCACTGCAACTCCTCTGTAACCGCATGACAGATTGCTTTCATATTTGGTGGGATTGTTGGTCATGATGTGTATATATGCATACTATACCCGGGACTGTACCGCCATATTGATTGGATAATTTTTGTGGGAGTTATTGGACTTAGACTATTTTCAGCTAAAACAGCAAGTATCATCTTGTCACTGCAACTCCTCTGAAACGGCTTTATGGATTGCTTTCATAATTGGTAGGATTGTTGGTCATGATGTGTAGATGTGCATACTGTACTGCCTTATTGGTCGGATAATTTTTACGGGAGTTATTGGACTTAGACTATTTTCATCTAAAACACCAAAGTATCATTCCACTGAAACTGCTTAATGGATTGCCTCATACCTGCCAAGTGACCCGCCTGATCTGCATTTGCTAGGTCACACCCGCAAAAACGTGCCTTCACCCACTGGTAAGCATGACCTGCCGCGGGTTATCGTTTTCATCCGCAAAATTGATCAGGTGAAATGTTAATTGATTTGTATCGATCAACTCAAGTAACATTCTGACAGGTAAACAAGTTAATTAAACTGTGTGATTGGGGCAATAATTAGGACAGGTGTTGTTTATATAGTAATCAGTATACAGTTATTTCATGATCTTGAAGGAAATAGCTATAACTATTGTCCCAAGGTGATGGAAATGACTTGCAAACTGTTGCCTGAGGCCAAAGGCCGAAGGCAACAGTTTGCAAGTCATTTCCAACATCGAGGGACAATAGTTATGCTGTTTCCTGAAAAACTGTTTTATTAACTTATATAAACAATAAAAAATGTTATATAAACAAATAAAAAAATCTTGCCTTTGAAAAGGGTATACAACTAGAAGTTGAATGATGTCGCACTGCGCAATTATTTTGCGCATGGAACAGTTCGGCCGGAAATCGGTAAACAGTTAACTGTTCCACGCGATGTTAAAATTTTCGTGAAAATAGTTAAAAATGCTGCATATGAATAAATGTAACTATAAGTTAATAATAAGCACTGGCAATGATTACAAAGGAATCTACACAATCTTTTCTGATACGAAAATGTTTATAGATATTGCTAATTACCTCCCTTGAGTAATTTTCCATTTTATAAAAAATGTCCCTAAGATTTTGATTTTGACACTAATTAATACCCCAAATTATTGAAATATCTTAAAAAAACATTTTAGTTTTTGTCTCAAATAGTATCTTGGATATTTTCTCCACAGATTTTCATACATTTGATCTCCTGACTGGAGCATAGAAATCTCCCGGATTTTCAAGGGCTTCTTTAACCTCCTGGAATTACAGAAATATCTCCCTGAAAATCGGCTTCCAGCCAAAGTACAAAATCGCCATTTAGGAAAATTCCCAAGTGATATAATTAACCTATAGTTATACATGATGCTCATAATCTTTATCACTGTAATCTAATTGTCCAAACTGACACTTTAATTACACCTGTAATGCTAATTAAAGGATTAGGTCAGTTGTAAACAAACATTGTCGGTGATTTGTTTACCTGTGTTCCTGGGCATGGTATCACTAATTACCGGTCAATCAGAAAAACCTGCTTACCTGTATAGCAATTAACTATCAGTTGTTTAAAATTATTAATTCTTTGAACATGAAAATCTTTTTTTCAGCAAATTTTTCATAATTAACAGTCAAACTTTCCGTTTGAATACATTGATTTTTATTTACAGATAACGTTTTTTTAAGCTCACCTGACCCGAAGGTCCATGTTAGCTATTGTCATCACTATGTGTCCGTCGTCAGTCCGTCAACAATTTCAAAAATCTTCTCCTCTGAAACCGCTGGGCCAAATGTAACCAAGCTTGGCCTGAATCATCACCAGGGTATGGCTTCTCAAAGTTATGTTCAATTAGTTGGCTGGTAAAAAAACATGGCTGCCATTGCTAAAAATAGAACATAGGGGTAAATTGCAGTTTTTGGCTAATAACTCGAATACCGTTACAGATATAAAAAATCTGACCAAGTAAAAATGATCAGCATGATGAGATCTACCCACTGTGCAATTTTGAAGAAAATCTGAAAACCCATCTTGGAGTTATAGCCCTTTTTCCGTTAAATTTTCAAAATTTTTGCATTTTTTTTTTTTTTCAAAAAGTGTAACAGATAGAGGTCAAGTGTAAATTGCAAAAATGTTCAGCATATCAAGATCTACCCACCCTGAAATTTTGAAGAAAATCCATAAACCCTTGTAAGAGTTATTGCCCTTTTTTCACCGAATTTTCAAATTTTCGTATTTTTTATTTTTTATTTCCAAAACTATAGAAGATGAAGGTTAAGTGTAAATTGATGAAATGTTTGCCATGCTGTGGCGACTTCAAAACTGATGTTGAAAATTGATCCTTGACCGACATTTTCAAAATGGCCACCAAAAAAAGCGGGAAAATTCAACATTGTCCGATTTCAATGAAATTTGGTTTCCAAATAGATTTTGATGTTGCGACTTCAAAACCAATGTTGAAAATTGTTCGTTGGCCGCCAAAAAAGGCGGGAAAATTCAACATTGTCCGATTTCAATGAAATTTGGTTTCCAAGTAGATATTGATGTTGCGACTTTAAAACCGATGTTGAAAATTGTTCGTTGACCGCCATTTTCAAAATGGCCGCCAAAAAAAGGCGGGAAAATTCAACATTGTCCGATTTCAGTGAAATTTGGTTTCCAAATAGATCTTAATGTTGCGACTTCAAAACCGGTGTTTAAAATTGTTCCTTGACTGCCATTTTCAAAATGGTCGCCAAAAAAGGCGGGAAAATTCAGCATTGTCCGATTTCAATGAAATTTGGTTTCCAAATAGGTCTTGATGTCACAACTTCAAAACTGATGTTAAAAATTGTTCGTTGACCGCCATATTTAAAATGGCTGCCAAAAAGGCTGGAAAGTTCAACATTGTCCGATTTCAAAGAAATTTGATTTCCAAATAGATATTGATGTTGCAACTTCAAAACCGATGTTTAAAATTTACAAAATGACGTCTCGACTTCAAAACTGGTGTTGAAAGTGGTCCTTAGCAAGAATGTTTTTTATAAAAAAAAAACAAAGAAAAAACCAAAGAAATACAATAAAACATGATCAGACTTTAAAAACAGTTCAAGATATTGGAGGTGTTCGACCTACGAAAGTTTGAGAAACTGAAGATCAACTGTATAACTTACATTGTTACCTTGATTGTGGCAACTGAAAGCCAGGTGAGCGATACATGCTCCTGGGAGCCCCTGGTTTTTAGAGTTGGGTTATTTCCCTTTAAAAATTGTCTTTTCATTTCCATCAATTTATTTTTCAGAATTGAACTTTAGCTGAAATTTGCTTTATAAATGGGCGTTTGACATTTGCGCCGATTTGTAAATATCAAATTTTTCATTTGCGCCGATTTTATTTTTCAATAGTGCCAATTTTTTTTTTTTCATTTGACACAAGTAAATTACAGGTACTATTCATCAAAAGAAGATATGTCTGTTAAACCTGGAAATAAGCGGTGTTCAAATGCAGAAAGTGTATGAATGCTTAAATTAAAATCTATTTCATTTTCGGTATTTTGTTACTTTTTAGCTCACCTTGCTAGAACCAGGTTGAGCTTTTGCCATCACTTTTCGTCCGTCCGGCGTAAACATTTCATTCAAAGATCTTCTTCTCTGAAACTACTTGGCCAATTGAAACCAAACTTGGCCACAATGGTCCTTAGATGGTCCCCTGCAAAAAGTTGTTTTTTAGATCCCCGTTATATCCAAGATGGCCACCAGCGGGGATCATAGTTTTAACATTGGACCCTATGGGAAAATACTTTCAAAGATCTTCTCCTCAGAAACTACTGAGCCAATTAAAGCCAAACTTGGCCACAGTAGTCCTTAGATGGTCCCTTACAAAAAAGTTGTTTTTCAGATCCGAGCTTTATCCAAGATGGCCGCCAGCGGGGATCAAAGTTTTAACATTGGACCCTTTGGGAAAACACTTTCGAAGATCTTCTCCTCTGAAACTACTGAGCCAATTGAAACCAAACTTGGCCACAATAGTCCTCAGATGGTCCCCTGCAAAAAAGTTGTTTTTCAGATCCGCGCTATATCCAAGATGGCCGCCAGCGGGGATCATGGTTTTAACATTGGACCCTATGGGAAAATACTTTCAAAGATGTTCTCCTCAGAAACTACTGAGCCAGTTAAAGCCAAACTTGGCCACAATAGTCCTTAGATGGTCCCTTACAAAAAAGTTGTTTTTCAGATCCGCGCTATATCCAAGATGGCCGCCAGCGGGGATCATAGTTTTAACATTGGACCCTATGGGAAAATACTTTCAAAGATCTTCTCCTCAGAAACTACTGGGTCAATTGAAACCAAACTTGGCCACAATAGTCCTTAGATGGTCCCCTACAAAAAAGTTGTTTTTCAGATCAGCGCTATATCCAAGATGGCCGCTAGCGGGGATCATAGTTAAGTTGGACCCTATGGGAAAACACTTTCAAAGATCTTCTCCTCTGAAACTACTGAGCCAATTGAAACCAAACTTGGCCACAATAGTCCTTAGATGGTCCTTTACAAAAAAGTTGTTTTTAAGATCCAGGCTATATCCAAGATGGCCGCCAGCGGGGATCAAAGTTTTAACATTGGACCCTATGGGAAAATACTTTCAAAGATCTTCTCCTCTGAAACTATCGGGCCAATTGAAACCAAACTTGGCCACAAAGGTCCTTAGATGGTCCCTTACAAAAAAAATTGTTTTTCAGATCTCCGCTATATCCAAGATGGCCGCCAGCGGGGATCATAGTTTTAACATTGGAAACCAAACTTGGCCAAAATAGTCCTTAGATGGTCCCCTGCAAGAAAATTGTTTTTCAGATCCGCACCATATCCAAGATGGCTGGCAGCGGGGATCATAGTTTTAACATTGGAGCCTATGGGAAAACACATTCAAAGATCTCTCCTCTGAAACTACTGGGCAAATTTGAACCAAACTTGGCAAAAATAGTCTTTAGGTGGCCCCTTGCAAAAAGGTCATTTTTCAGGTCTGCGCTTTATCCAAGATGTAGGCCAGCAGGGAACATAGTTTTAACATTGCACCCTTTTGGAAAACACATTCAAAGATTTTCTCTGAAACTTTTCAGCCAATTGGAACCAAACTTGGCCACAACAGTCTTTAGGTTGCTGCCCAGCAAAAGAGTTGTTTTTCAGGTCTTTGTTTTATGCAAGATGGCTGCCAGCGGGGAACAGATTTAACATTTGACCCATTGGGAAAACTTTAAAATAGCTTCTCCTGCAATTACTTGGCCAATAATGAAAACATACTTGGTCACAACAGACCATAGTTGTTCCCGTTTGAAAAATTTGCCTGGCTTGTCTGTATCGCATTCAAGATGGCCGCAGTGGGGAACATAGTTTGACCTTGAGACCTAACGGAAGCCTATCGGAAAGCATTTAAAGATGTTCTTCTCTGAAAATATTTAGTTAATTGGAACCAAAATTAGACTCAATGGTACCCTTCAAGAAACGTGACAGCAGAACTGCGACCCCATCCAAAATAGCTGCCAGTCTGGAATATAGTTTAACTTAAGATAATATAACATCAATGTCTATTAACAAATTTGAAAATAATGCCCTTAAAACATTGGGATTATTTTTACTGCCTATGTCAGCGGTGGCCCAGGTGAGCGATACAGGCTCTTGAGAGCCTCTTGTTTCATATATTTTTAAATGACAAAAGTTGAAAATTTAAAAATAAAAGTTGGAGCTTAAAGTTGATATTAAAAAACATTACTAACTACCAAAGGTTTATGTCAAATAATTCTACAATACCTTGAAACATTTGTTTAATCTGGTTATAAAATATGAAGTATGGTACTGTACCTTACTGATACCAATTTGGTACCAATACCATGAATACGTCTTGTAAAGACAGAGCCACTACAGGTTCTGTTGGTATAAATATGTACTTAGTTAAACACCTGCATTTATATTTTTTATTACATTTTTATCACCCTTTGAGTTTTATTTTTTATCCATGTAAGCTTTTTGCATAAGTAATTTTTGAAGTTTCATCAGTATAGTGTGACCAAATGACAAAAATAGCTGCATTTTACACAAAATTTACAAGTAAAAAAATTGGCGCAAATGAAAAAAATAATTGGCGCAAATGAAAGAAAAAATCGGCGCAAATGCAAAACGCCTTTATAAATATATCAGAAATTTTTATTTTACCACTATTTTAGCCAAAAAAGTGTTTGTAAACAACATTTGTTTGATATTTTGCAAAATAATTTTTTTAAAAATAACTTATTTATAGAAAGTAAAACTAAGATATAGAAATTTAAAATGCCATGTTGTTGACTGTTAGCAAAATTTTCTCATTTGCAGCTAACTGAATGCATACTGCAGTAAGAAAATAAGTTTCTATCAAATCAGACATTAACTTAACATTACATAGAATCCATTCATAGCAACTTAAATATTAATCTGGAACAATGATGTGCATATTTAAAAAAAAAAACCAAATACATAACAATTATAAATCATAAAAATAAATCTTCATAGTACACATTGCCCTGCGAAATTGATACACAAAGTGACTAATGGTCTCAAAATCCTTGCTTAATCCTTGGCAGTATATGTATTATAAGTTTGAAATATGGCGATCAAAAATCTCCCTGATTTTACCTGAAAAAATGGCTAATCTCCCTGAAAATCAAGGCTATCTCCTGCATTGGCTCCAGAGACCTATCACATGTATGGATTTTATTTTGATGAAGTTAAAAATAAATGATTATAGCTGTTTAATCAATTTCTAATGAAATTACATATTGCCTTTGCAACAGTTATATGTAAATGTGAATAAATATAGATGAAACAAACTTGGATTAGAGAAGTATTGTTCAGTTAGTTAGACCAACACAAGTCTCAGTTACTGATGAGAAATAGTACCAAATCGATTGCAATGCATATGTTTGGTATTTTAATTTTACTGTTACTTTGAATATATGCCATCATGCACTATGACCCAACATCTAAATGCACAATGTTGGGTCATGACCCACCACAGTACTTTTGGAGGTTGGCAGGTATGATTGCTTTCATATTTGGTAGCATTGTTGGTCATGATGTGTAGACGTGCATACTATACTGCCTTATTGATAGGAGTTATTGGACTTTTGTCAGCTAAAACACCAAAGTATCATCTTGTCATCTCAACTTCTCAGAAACCCTTTCAATTATCTTGTGCAGAATGATTGTGCATGCTACTTTAATTTTGATTTTTGATCATTTTTGACAAAATGACATGTTGATGAACTTTGTCATTTTTTTGTATGATATTGCTTAAAGGGTACTTTTGACTTCAATAATGCAGGATTTTCTGATATGTAGGGGTGTGGGGTATGTGAGCTTGCTCACTAAGGTTCTTTTAATCAGATGTGAAATAAGGGGCTCAGTGCCTGACACTGTCATATATATTTTTCAAAAGTTATACTGTTTAATATGAAGATTTATTGAATATCAATTTTGTGAGAAGATTTGAGAATATACAAATGTATGGTGTCATGAGATAATATGTTTGTTCTTATTAGACTTCCATTTCATTGCTTTCAGGAGACAAATTAGACTTTTTCATTTTGTTTTATAATTATGTTTTTAGTACAGCAGTAAATGTGTCTATGTTTATGTAGTTTTAAAGTAGTTCTTTCCTTTCTTCTTTATTCTTATCTTTACTTTCTTAACTGTTTTTATGACATGTACATGTAAACTTGTAAAGGTCTAAATTGTCAATTATATATAATTATACCATAGTTTTATCTTTGATTGATTGACTGCCAAAAATGTTCTGATAAGACCACCTTTCCTTGATGTACAGGTAGAAGAATCAAAATTGCATGCCATGAATAGAGCAATACAAGTGAAACTAAAAAAATTAGCACAACAGAATAAAAAACAAAAGCAAAAACACATCCTTAAACATGCTCTATCAAAGAATCCTTGGTTTCACCAGTGGAACCAATTATGATGACCAAATATTTATAACTACTTATTTGAAGAAACATTACATTTGACCTTTACATCAAAAGGTTGTATGCCAGCAACAAGAATCAGTAAAGCTATGGAGTCCGGCTATTTCGAGTTGCTATTGTTATTTACGTTTGTCTCTTGTCTTTCATTTGAGTTTGCTTGTGAATAGTGGCGTGTGATTGTAGTAGGTTCTCCACTGAAAAAAAAAATGAATGTACAATTTCAATGAAGATAACTCTGCAATAAGATAGTTATATGCTTCAATAAGAAGACGTTAAACTTTTAATCTAAAAAAAAATAAGATAAAGGATAAATTAACATTATTTAAAAATTACAATTTGCCCTCTCCCAGTATTTTTAGTTCACCTCAACGAAGTTGAGGGGGACTATTGGAGTAACCCCGGCGTCCTCATCTGCGTCTACGTCCGTGCACGCATTTGGGCATATATCTCTGCAACTATACATGGTAGGGTCATCAAACTTTGTATGCAGGTGCATCTTGGGTTGACGCACAGCCTCCAAGAAAATTGGGTCTCTCCGACCTATATTTTCCGCTTGATTGGCTTCCATTCAAATTTACATTCAAGTTCATATCTCATTCAGTATACATGATAAGATCAACTAACCTTGCATATGCATGCATCTCCTATGGAAGGTCAGCATCAAGGCAAAATTAGGTCACTTTGATCTATATTTTACACTTGATTGATTTACATTCAAGTTTTCGGACAAGTTCAGATCTCAGTCACTATACATGGTTGGATCATGTAACCTTGCATATGCATGTATCTCTGATGGTAGGTCAGCATCCAGGCAAAATTAGGTTACTTTGACCTATATTTTACGCTTGATTGATTTTATTCAAGTTTTCGGACGAGTTCAGATCTCAGTCACTATAGACGGTAGGATCATGTAACTTACATATGTATGCATCTCTGATGGTAGGTCAGCATCCAGGCAAAATTAGGTCACTTTGACCTATATTTTACGCTTGATTGATTTACATTCAAGTTTTCAGATGAGTTCAGATCTCAGTCACTATACATGATAGGATCATGTAACCTTGCATATGCATGCAACTCTGATGGTAGGTCAGCATCCAGGCAAAATTAGGTCACTTTGACCTATATATTATGTTTAATTGATTTACATTCAAGTTTTGGATGAGTTCAGATCTCAGTCACTTTACATGGTAGGATCAAGTAACCTTATATATGCATACATCTCAGATGGTAGATCAGCATCCAGGCAAAATTGGGTTACTCTGACAATGTGCAATAACGAGGCGAACTATGTAATCGTTGATTACCTATGTTTTTCTTTGCATTTACCAGTTTTTTCAGAGGTAAAGAAAAACTGATTCAAATTGTTTAAAGTTATAGAGCTTTGACCACTAATTAACATTAACTAAGACAAAAAATCAAGAAAACTGCAAAAAAAAAGTAAAAGTTAATTGCTGTGCACCTATATACATTCATGATTCTATTTGAAACATTGCACCATGTCATCATTATGTATGATGAAAATTGATAAATTATCAAAGTTTGCTCACAAAATTTTTCATTGGAGTACATATTGCAGTTTTCGGCCATTGTAGATGTTAACAAATTAAAGGCTACACAGAGCACAGCATGACAAAACCGCAGCATGTAACAAAGAGCTTGGCATGGTAATTAGATGGACACAATAGGAAGCTTGACAGTAATGAGCTGGACATATAATGTACAAAAAAAAGAATTAGCCCTTTTGATCCCTTATAGCTTAGAAACAGGAAGAGCTGCACAAAATCTGTTGATTCCAGATTAAAAGCTTACATCAAAAGGAATACAATGATAAATGAAAAAAGGTCAATCATAGATTGCAATCCTCCCGCTCACCTTTTTTGGACCCATAATAAAGTTTGGTTTTGAAAATGTATATATAGGAATCATCAATTGAAAACAATTCCAATTATTGTAAAGAATTGGAAAAGAAATGGTTGCTAGATAGAATTTTCAAAAATAATGGGTCTTTGAGATTTTTATGAAATATACCAAAACCAGAATCAAATATTTGTGCAGTCTTACTATTTAAAACAATCACTGTTACTGTAAGGAATTGAAAAAGGCATTTTTGCTAGGTTGAATTCTAAAAATAAGAGGTCTTCGAGAGTTTCAGGAAATTTATCAAAATTAGAATAAAAGTTTTGAAAATGATCATCATTACTGTTGGGAATGGAAAAAAGATATGGTTGCTAGGTAGAATTCCAAAAATAACAGGTCTTAAAGACTTTCAGGAAATGTACCGAAATAAGAATCAAAGTTTTAAAATGATCATCATTACTGTTGGGAATCGAAAGATATGGTTGCTAGGTAGAATTCCAAAAAGTAACTGGCCTTTAAGATTTTCAGGAAATTTACCAAAATTAGAATCAAAGTTTTTTGCAATCTGACTATTGACAATGATCACTGATAAAATAAAGCAAACAAAAAGATATTGTTGCTAGGTAAAATCCCAAAACGGAAATGTTCTTTGAGAGTTTCAGGAAATTTAACAATATAAGAATCATAATTTTGAAGTTTAAGTGTTCATACTAACTGATGACATTAAAGAGTTGATTAGTTTTATTGTGTCGCCTGCACCTAGTGCAGGATCGACAGTAAGGGATCACTATCCGTCGTCTGGCGTCCCTCTGTACGTCCGTCCGTCTGTATGGCTCCAAAATTTTTACAATTATCCGCATCTCCTCCTAAACCACTGGGTACTTTCCAATGAAACTTGCCGTAATGCTTCACTATGTATTGTAGATGTGCTCCATGCATTTCGTTTTTTAGCTCACCTGTCTATAGCCAGGGTGAGCTTTTTCCATCGCTTTTCATCCTTCGTCCGTCTCCGTCATCCAACCAGCATAATCTTTTTATTCATAGATCTTCTTCTCTGAAACTACTGGGCCAATTGAAACCAAACTTGATCACAATAGTCCTTAGATGGTCCCCTGCAAAAAGATGTTTTTCAGATCCACGCTATATCCAAGATGGCCGCCAGTGGGAATCGTAGTTTTAACATTGGACCCTACTGGAAAAGACTTTCAAAGATCTTCTCCTCTGAAACTACTGGGCCAATTGAAACCAAACTTGGCCACAATAGTCCTTAGATGGTGGCCTGCAAAAAGTTGTTTTTTAGATCCACGCTATATCCAAGAAGGCCGCAAGCGGGGATCATAGTTTTAACATTAGACCCTATAGGAAAACACTTTCAAAGATCTTCTCCTCTGAAACTCCTTGGCCAATTGAAACCAAACATGGCCACAATAGTCCTTAAATGGTTCCCCTGCAAAAAAAATGTTTTTCAGATCTGCGCTATATCCAAGATGGCTGCCAGCAGGTTCATAGTTTTAACATTGGACCTTATGGGAAAACACATTCAAATATCTTCTCCTCTGAAACTACTGGGCTAATTGAAACCAAACTTGGCCACAATAGTCCATAGAAGGTCCCCTGCAAAAAGTTGTTTTTCAGATCCGCGCTATATCCAAGATGACCGCCAACAGGGATCATAGTTTTTACATTGGACCTTATCGGAAAACATTCCAAGATCTTCTCCTCTGAAACTACTGGGCCAATTGAAACCAAACTTGGCCACTATAGTTCTTAGATGGTCGCCTGCAAAAAGTTTTTCAGATCCATTCTATATCCAAGAAGGCCGCCAGCGGGATCGTAGTTTTAACATTAGACCCTATAGGAAAACACTTTCAAAGATCTTCTCCTCTGAAACTCCTTGGCCAATTGAAACCAAACTTGGCCACAATAGTCCTTATATGGTTCCTCTGTGAAAAAATGTTTTTCACATCCGCGCTTTATCCAAGATGGCTGCCAGCAGGTTCATAGTTTTAACATTGGACCTTATGGGAAAACACATTCAAAGATCTTCTCCTCTGAAACTTCTGGGCCAATTGAAACCAAACTTGGCCACAATAGTCCTTAGATGGTCCCCTGCAAAAAAGTTGTTTTTCAGATCTGCGCTATATCCAAGATGGTCGCCAGCGGGGATCATAGTTTTTACATTGGCACATTCCAAGATCTTCTCATCTGAAACTACTGGGCCAATTGCAACCAAACTTGGCCACAATAGTCCTTAGATGGTCCCCTGCAAAAAGGTATTTTTCAGATCCGCGCTATATCCAAGATGGTCGCCAGCGGGAATCATAGTTTTAATATTGGACCTTATGGGAAAACACATTCCAAGATCTTCTTCTCTGAAACTACTGGGCCAATTGAGACCAAACTTGGACACAACAGTCCTTAGATGGTCCCCTGCAAAAAAGTTGTTTTTCAGATCCACGCTTTATTCAAGATGGCCGCCAGCGGGGTTCATTGTTTTTACATTGGACCCTATGGGAAAACACATTCAAAGATCTCCTCTGAAACTAATGGGCCAATTCAAACCAAACTTGACCACAATAGTCCTTAGATGGTCCCTGCAAAAAAGTTGTTTTTTCAGATCTGCGCTATATCCAAGATGGCCGCCAGCGGGATCATAGTTTCAACATTCGACCTAATGGGAAACACATTCAAAGATCTTCTCCTCTGAAACTACTTGGTCAATTGAAACCAAACTTGGCCACAATAGTCCTTAGATGGTCCCCTGCAAAAAAATATTTTTCAGATCCGCGCTATATCCAAGATGTCCACCAACGGGGATCATAGTTTTAACATTGGACCTTATGGGAAAACGCATTCAAAGATCTTCTCCTTTACTGGGTCACCAGGGGACCAAACTTGGCCACAATAGTCCTTAGATGGTCCCCTGCAAAAAAGTTGTTTTTCAGATCCGGGCTATATCCATGATGGCCGCCAGCGGGAATCATAGTTTTTACATTTGACCTTAAGGGATGGTCCCTTAAGGGCATGACACCAGGGACAAACCAAATGTCCGCTATCATAAGTAAATTAGATAAATATAATGGAACTCATTTAGAAAGTTTCAGCTTCCAAACATAAATACTTCAGAAGATTTCGCATATTACTGAATAGCTCGAAATACAATTTCGTTCAGCCTTGGGGACAAATTTCAAAATTCCAAAACCTTCGGCACAGACAACTTTTATAGTGTTACTTTTACCGTTAAAACAAGGTTTCTGCAACTTGAGGTGTAAAAGGAGTTCTAGCTGAATCGTTTTTTTTTGTTTGTTTTTAGACCCGCTAGAGGCCATGCCCTAAGGGGCCATACCAAAATTCCGACACCCTCTGTGAAGTTGCTACATAATATTTGAGTCGATTCCTGAGTTTCAGTTTTCTAGCCCAAATAGCCTTAGAGATTTCTTCGATTATTGGATATCACGAAAATTCGTTTTCGCCCATAATTTGCCCCTAGGGCTTTTGACAGAAACTCCGAACCAAATAGCGCGCTAGTGCAGATCATACTCTATTATGGTGCCAAATTTCAAATTTGAATCTCTTACAGTTCCATCGCTATCGGGGAGCACTACACACATACGTACGTACATATGGACGGACTGCATTACATAATCCCCTGCATGGTCCCCTGCAAAAAAGTTGTATTTCAGATCCACACTTTATCCAAGATGGCCGCCAGCGGGGATCATTGTTTTTACAATGGACCCTATGGGAAAACACATTCCAAGATCTTCTCCTCTGAAACTACTGGGCCAATTGAAACCAAACTTGACCACAATAGTCCTTAGATGGCCCCTGCAAAAAAGTTATTTTTTCAGATCTGCGCTATATCCAAGATGGCCGACAGCGGGGATCATAGTTTTAACATTCGACCTAATGGGAAAACACATTCCAAGATCTTCTCCTCTGAAACTCCTTGGCCAAATGAAACCAAACTTGGCCACAATAGTCCTTATATGGTCCCCTGCAAAAAAAAATATTTTTCAGATCAGCGCTATATCCAAGATGGTCGCCAGCGGGAATCATAGTTTAAACATTGGACCCTGTGGGAAAGCACATTCAAAGATCTTCTCCTCTGAAACTACTGGGCCAATTGAAACCAAACTTGGCCACAAAAGTCCTTATATAGTCCCCTGGAAAAAAGTTGTTTTTCAGACCCACGCTATATCCAAGATGTCCACCAGCGGGGATCATAGTTTTAACATTGGACCTTATGGGAAAACACATTCAAAGATCTTCTCCTCTGAAACTACTGGGCCAATTGAAACCAAACTTGGCCACAATAGTCCTTAGATGGTCCCCTGCAAAAAAGTTGTTTTTCAGATCGACGCTATATCCAAGATGGCCGCCAGCCGGGATCATAGTTTTAACATTGGACCCTATGGGAAACACATTCAAAGTCCTTCTCTGATGAAACTAGTGGGTCAATTGAAACCAAACTTGGACACAACAGTCCTTAGATGGTTCCCTGCTAAATACTTGTTTTTCAGATCCGTGCTATTTCCAAGATGGCCGCCAGCGGGGATCATAGTTTTTACATTGTACTCTATGGGAAAACACATTCCAAGATCTTCTTCTCTGAAACTACTGGGCCAATTGAAACCAAACTTGGCCATATTAGTCCTTAGATGGTCCCCTGCAAAAAAGTTTTTTTTCAGATCCACGCTAAGATGGCTTCCAGCGGGAATCATTGTTTTTACATTGGACCCTATGGGTAAACACATTCTAAGATCTTCTCTTCTGAAACAAATGGGCCGATGAAAACCGAACTTGGCCTCAATAGTCCTTAGATGGTCCCCTGCAAAAAAAATTGTTTTTCAGATTCGGGCTATATCCAAGATGGCCGCCAGCCGGGATCACAGTTTTAACATTGGACTCTTGGAAAATTCTTTCAAAGATCTTCTCCTCTGAAACTACTTTGCCAATTGGATCCAAAATTGTCCAAAATAGTCTTTAGGTGGCCCTTTGCAAAAAAGTTTTTTTTTTCAGGTCTTGGCTTTATCCAAGATGTCCGCCAACAGGGAACATAGTTTTAGCATTGAACCCTATGGGAAAATACATTCAAAGATCTTCTTCTCTGAAACTGCTGAGCCAATTGGAACCAAACTTGGTCACAACAAGTCTTTAGGTTGCGTTCTTCAAAAGAGTTGTTTTTCATGTCTTTGCTTTATGCAAGATGGCTGCCAGCGGGGAACATAGATTTAACATTGAACCATATGGGAAAACATTAAAAGATCTTAACCTCTGAAATTACTCGACCAACCATAAAACATACTTGGTCACAATGGGCCATAGTTGTTCCCCTTTGAAAAATTTGCCTGGCTTGTCCGCATAGCATTCAAGATGGCCCTAGTGGGGAACATAGTTTAACCTTGAAACCTATCGGAAACCTATCAGAAAGCATTTAAAGATCTTCTCCTTTGAAAATATTTAGCCAATTGGAACCACAATTAGACTCAATGGTTCTTAGATGGTCCCCCTCAAGAAAGGTGACAGGAGAACTGCATCCCCATCCAAAATAGCTGCCAGTCTGGACATAGTTTAACTTAAGATAATATAACAGCAATGTCTATTAACAAATTTGAAAGTAATGCCCTTAAAACATTTGGATTATTTTAACTGTATATGCCAGCCGTGGCCCAGGTGAGCGATACAGGCTCTTGAGAGCCTCTTGTCTTTATTTATGTTTTTCCAGATTTTGAAGCTATATTTGGGAGTCAAATGGTATACGTCCATTATCCGCAACTCCTCCTAGACCGCTGGGTACTTTCCAACCAAACTTGCAAGAATTCTTCAACATTAATTGCAGATGTGCACTATGCATTTAGTTTTTGATTAATTTAGATTTTTTTTTCAGACTTTCGAGCTATCTTTGAACTTTGTCATTGTCATAGGGTTTATACCTCCATTATCCGCAACTCCTCATAGACCGCTTGGTACTTTCAAATCAAACTTGCAAGAATGCTTCAATATATATTGCAGATGTGCACCATGCATTTAGTTTTTTATTAATTTTGATTTTTTCAGATTTTCCAGCTATGTTTGAACTTTGTCATTTTAGCTTATTGGAGTCATAGGGTATATATCTCCATTATCCGAAACTCCTCAAAGACCGCTTCCAACCAAACTTGCAAGAATGCTTCAATATATATTGCAGATCTGCACCATGCATTTGTTTTTCATTAATTTTATTTTTTTCTGATTTTTTAGCTATTTTTTGGTCTTTGTCATTGTAGCTTAAATGAAGCCGTAGCGTATACCTCCATTATCCGCAACTCCTTCTAGACCGCTTGGTACTTGTTACTGTGTTGACGGGAAAAATTATTATTTCCCTACTGCCAAGTATATAGATCTGATATATATATAGACTGAGTTCCTGGTTTCACCTACCTACCTATAATGAAGAATAAGAATAAGAATGTGTTGGTTTGATTTACGGGGATATCAGTGTAAGAGGGGTTTTGATCCCGACTTACCGAGAAAAGCTGGGGACATTTTGAATTTAACCCATGAAACCCCGAGAAAATATTGTAATATAAAGAAGCCATTTCGATTGGATTTTTAATTGAATTTTCAAAGCATTTTTTTGAAAATTCAAATCGTAAAATGCTGTGAAATTGCCCTGAAAATGGCCATGAACATGCGTCACCTGACTTTCTAGCGACAATCCCGTCATTTTTTATACCAGCTTAAATATAGAAAAGTCACAAAATTTTCAAGGGTTTTCTTTAGTTGTTGCAGGCTAGATTAGAACTGACAACCTCAATATTTGTAAGCCCATGCGCTAAAAATTACGCCAGACTTTTTGTTAGAATATGTTCGATCTCACGTTTTTAATTTTGTGGCGATTTTGTTCATCATACCTTTATTCGGTTATCTTTGTCAAGTTGTCTCAATTGTTTATTGGGTTTTTTTATTTTGGAATTTACCTTTTCAAGCTTTTGCTTTGGAATTCGTTTGTCGATGTATTTAACCTATTTAGGTATTTTATTTCATATTCTGTGGCAATTAGGTTTCAGTTTGAGAAGCATGTCGAATCTTGAGCTTACCCCATTGCGTTATGAGCAATTCTAATATGGCTTCCTGTATTAGCTTTGTAATTCTAATATGGCTTCTTGTATTAGCTTTGTAAATAGAGTCATGTTATAATACCAATATAACACTCTTAGCACATGCGCAAAAGATTCATAGTTTCTGTTGTATATTTTGAATCTATTTTTCATTTTAACTTTCAAAATCTACCATCCACCAACAAATTTTTAATTAAATTTGTTTCCGAAATTCATTATGGAATTTTTTTCTACTTGAAAAGGCAATGTTCGGGACAAACTTTAATTTTCCTACTTGTGACGTCACAAATAAAATCGTAATGTCCGGTTCGTCAGCAGCGTTGGTTGGAAAGTTTGAATGGAGATTAAAAGGACTTGAGGCATTTTCTACAGTTAAAATAGCAATTAAATCAAACAAAAGTAAGTTTTTATTGTATTTGTGGAAAGTTTTTTTGTCAGCGAGTTTGTTTATCAAAATCAAGATGTTACGGAACCATAAGATAGTCGCTGCTCGCTTCGGGTATAAAATTGGTGAAATTTCCATATTAGAATCGAAATAAATCATACCCGCTAAATACTATATTGTCATTATAACATGGGCTTTCGTTGTTTTTGCATATTGTACCCCTCGCTAACGCTCGGGATAAAATATTTGCAAAAACAACTCAAGCCCATGTTATAATGACAATATAGTATGGCGGCCATGTTTTATTTCTTAATTCACATAACCACATCGATTTTATCTGTAGTTTTTGTACATGTTGTCCGCAATTCTCATAGTCCGGTATTTATGACGTCGCGCTCTAATCTGTGTCGTCGCGAAAACATTCCAGATCCGGCGACGTCATTATCTGCCCTTGGTACCATATCATATCCCCTTAAATATATATTGCAGATGTGCACCATGCATTTAGTTTTTGATTTTTTATGATTATCATTGGACATTGTCATTATAACAAAACAGGATATATATATATTATTGCAATACAGAGATAAAAACAATAAAAACTCACGCATCCCCTTCGTAACAACTTTCAATCCACGACTCCCAGATCTGTCGGCCATTACGCGGGACTGCATGAAAGCTCTTCATGTATCACCTAAAATGAAATCCCTTTTTCCTGAACCCTCACTTGTTTCATTCCGACGACCCAAGAACTTGAAGGACATGCTCGTAAGAGCAAAACTTAAATCACCAGAAATAGGACAATTTAAGACCTGTCTAGATAAACGTTGCCTTCTTTGCAAATACAGTGCCACAACATCAACTTTCGAAAGCTCAGCAACTGGGGAAACTTACAAAATTTTCGGAAATCTATCCTGTAAATCTGAAAATGTAATATATATGATAACATGCTCCGTATGTCAACAGCAGTATATTGGTGAAACAAAGAACTCCCTCAATCTTCGCATAAATTTACATCGCAATCACATACAGAAAAAAGAACAATCATAGGCTACAGCGATCCATTTTAACACCACTGGACATAGCTGGACTGACATGCAGGTTGTGGCCATTGACCAAAATAGATCTTGGAACGAGACCCAAAGACAGGCAAAAGAACGATTTTGGATGCAAAAACTTAAATCTAGCATGAACATAAAAGCTTAGAGAACC
>MJUU01068787.1:153880-181235 GCA_002080025.1 Modiolus philippinarum
TTTTTTTTGTTTTTGTTTGTTTTGTTATATTATCATATTTTGCTCTATAGCCGTTAGAGTAATAAGAATTTTGTAAGATTCAATGTACAGACACTGACAAAATTATTTTTTCCCTTCTCATGTTACATTTGTAGTTAACAGCGTCCATGATGTAGCTGTCGATACTTTGTTTATTTTTTTTTGTAGTATAGTCTTTGTAAATAGGTTTTATTTCACTGTATTTTTACTTTTTTATTGTGTTTTGATAAAGAGCCGGATAGGTCTCGAAATATCAACTTTTAAATGTGTGTACTGTTCACTTCAGTCTACTGCCTTGTTTTATTATTCTCACGAAGTGTGCATCTTTTAAGATCCAGTACGTCGGGAATGTTGATGTTGTTGCTTTGTTTTGAGATGATTTATGGAACACCCATGCATTTTGTTTTATGTTAGAATTTCAAAAATTTTATTGGTCTTTGACATTTTCAGGAAATTTACCAAATTTTGCACCGAAGTCAAAATTCTAAGTTCTTATCTTGGATTCCAAAAGCAATTCAAGTTATTCCCCATGAAAATGAAAACCACAAAATTAAAATCATACATAAAGTTCCAGTCATATGCTGAGTACTTATTGTTTTTCGTGTTTGGTCCCTTAAGGGCATGACACCAGGGACAAACCAAATGTCCGCTATCATAAGTAAATTAGATAAATATAATGGAACTCATTTAGAAAGTTTCAGCTTCCAAACATAAATACTTCAGAAGATTTCGCATATTACTGGATAGCTCGAAATACAATTTCGTTCAGCCTTGGGGACAAATTTCAAAATTCCAAAACCTTCGGCACAGACAACTTTATAGTGTTACTTTTACCCTTAAAACAAGGTTTCTGCAACTTGAGGTGTAAGAGGAGTTCTAGCTGAATCGTTTTTTTTTTCGTTTTAGACCCCCTAGAGGCCATGCCCTAAGGGGTCATACGAAAATTTCAACACCCTCTGTGAAGTTGCTACATAATATTTGAGTCGATTCCTGAGTTTCAGTTTTCTAGCCCAAATAGCCTTAGAGATTTCTTCGATTATTGGATATCACGAAAATTCGTTTTCGCCCATAATTTGCCCCTAGGGCTTTTGACAGAAAACTCCGAACCAAATAGCGCGCTAGTGCAGATCATACTCTATTATGGTGCCAAATTTCAAATTTGAATCTCTTACAGTTCCATCGCTATCGGGGAGCACTACACACATGCGTACGTACATATGGACGGACTGCATTACATAATCCGCCCGCTTAGTGAAAAGGGGGGGGGGGTTAAAAATCCTATTGAAATCGGATGAAAATAAAAAATTTCAGTTATTTGCACAACGTAAGAGATATCTTCGGAAGAATTGCAATTTTTGCCCCTTTGACTCCTTTAAGCTTTGAAACGGATTGATTGATTGATTAGTTAGAGTTTAACGTCCAATGAGCAATATTTCAGCTATATCAGGACGAGAACAAGTTAATCAATTCAAAACAAATTGTAAGTAAAAGAAGAAAGAAATAAAGGTGGAAGGGACAACCGGGGCAACGACTTTTGATTGCCACTGGAAAAGGGGAGAAAAGGAAAGTGCTACATCAAATCAATTGATTGGAAAACTTACAACACGCGGAATCAAAAGAAATAATCTTAACTTACACTTAAGGTTTACAACAAGAGAAATCCAAAGAAAAAAGACCCATTCAAAAAATTTTAATTTGTAACAAATTACAATTTTTGGCCCTTTTAACTCCTTAAAGCTTTGACCACTTTTTCCCTCGATACTTCAGAAAGTTTACAATTTTTTTCGAAATTCGCTACTTTTGGGTCCGACCAGTGTAATTCGTTGAAATACATCAGATTTCCTAAAAATCCGATATATAATTAAATTATACTGCCAAATATTCGAGAAACACCCAATTTAACCCCATTTTGAATGATAATATTGGTACGATGAGATGCAAAGGTAGAATGATTCCGAATGCCAACAATGAAGAAAATCATCTTTTTAAAACTACCCAGCAAGGTCTACGGCTGGATTAGAACCTTAGTAGACCTTGATGGATTTTCCACACATGCAACACTATTATCTATATAACCCCATTTTGGTCGCCTTTTCTGTAATGGACGTTGTCATAAACCCGAAATTAAAATCGTAGTTTATGCGTGTGCCAAGAAACCTCGCACGAAAATTTAATAATGACCCGTCAATTAGAACCCAGGTCACGGCCTCAACAAGCACCATAGTACACCCGTAAAATTTTTACCTTTGTATAAAAAAGTCTAGTCATCACCCCTATTAAGCTGAGTTCTCGGCGAACAGTTTAGGTAAGAAGAGTTCGCGTATAATTGGTTTAGTCCGGTTGGATAATGTTTAGCCCGGTTGAGAAAAATGTAAACAAATATCTGATTTTAGTAACATTGGATAACGTTTTGTCCCGGTTCAGGATAATATATTTGAACATTACCTGTACCTAAACGTTACCCAGCTTAATAGGGACCTATTTATGTCAGATTGTTTACTTGTTATTCGTATACTGGTATGGTGCTTTCGTCGTTTTTGTTGTCGTTGTCTGTAGACACTTTTTTGTCAATAACTTTAGTTCCAGTCGATCAATCTTATGAAATTTTAACACAACGTTTCTTGACACAAAAGGAAGTCTTGACATAGTTTTGGTCATTATGTCCCCACCAGTTTTTTAAAAGGGGCCATTAGGGGTTATATTTGATGTTTTCACATATTTGACTGAAGAATATTTATTATTTATCGGATTATGATGGGGTTTCTTTCGGTGTTCTCTTGGGGAAAGTTCCAATCAGTGGCAACGGATTTCACGTCGCATCTATCGTTCATGAGATGAATGGACCCAAAAGGGGAGAATCACAAAAATGTTATTTTTTAATTTGTAGTCCGATTTTGATGCAGTTTTTTTTTTCAATGGATTCATCATGATAAAGAAACGTGGCACTTAACTATTAGATTTTTTATAACTTGTTTCCTTTTGGTTCTATGAGGGGCCAAAGGGGGACACAATTGCAAATTTGCAGTTTACGTATTTTTTTTTCTTTACATTCCTCTTGTCTTTAGCTTTTAGTAGTATGTCAACAGATTTTCGTATTTCTTACCGTTTCCGAGCTGTAAGAGGTCAAATACCGAAGTTACTGTGAATTTATTTTCTGCATATGCACATTTCGACAACTAATGTCTTGAATTTAGAGCTGAAAGGGGTCAAAGTGGTCAAAATTGCAATTTTCACAAACATGTAAAATCTTTATTTCTTATCTGATTTGGATGGGATTTTTTCCCCTTCGATTCATCTTATAAGCTTTCAGAAGAATGTCAACAGATTTTTTATAGCTCTTACGGTTTTCGAGCTTAAGGGGTCAAAGGGGCCAACATGGCAATTTTCCGTAATATGCAAAATCTTAATTCTCATCGAATGTCTATGTTTTTTTTCTTTGGATTCCTCTTGATATAAGCTGTCAGTAGTATGTCAACAGATTAAGCATATCTTTTACAGTTTCTGAGCTTTCATGGATCAAAAGGGCTAATTTATATGTTCCCAAGTTTGTATCCAGCTAATTACTGTGTCAGTCTCATTATTGTGTCCATCTAGTTACTGTGTCCACATTCACTTTTTGTTACACTTGTTACACAATTTCAGTGATCGACAGACTGCGGTCGTATCATTATTACTAAATCAAACTCTCAGACACCATTTAACTAGCACACATTTATCTCATTAAAAGAAGATGCTGTTTTGTTTCCACAGAAAAAGAAAACAATTCACAATTGGAACCATACTTGGTCACATTTTCCCTAGTTAGTACCTTTGAAAAATTGTTGCGGCTTGTCCGTATTTTAATCCAAGATGGCCACCAGAGGGGAACTTAGCTGAACATTGGACCCAATGTGAAAGCATTCGAAAGATCTCTGAAGCAGCAAAACGAAACTTGGTTACAATAGTATTTTGGTCGTCCCATATAAAACAGCACACCATCCAAAATAGCCACTAGCAGGAAACTTAGTTTAAAATTGGACCCTATGGAAAACGTATTCAAACATCTCCTCTGAAGTGTCAAAGCCAATTGGAACCAAACTTAGGTCCTTAGTCTTTCGCCTTTACTTCCAATGAACAATATTTCAGCTGTATCGGGACGAGAACAAGGTCATCGATTAAAAAAAATAATAAGCAACAGAAGAAATATTAAGAAGGAAGTGAAAATTTTTGCAACGAATTTTGATGGAAGAATTGGGTAGGGATATGAAATTAAGCTTTCTGTATGACCTAGTGAGTCTGCTCATGTACTTGAAATATAGAACGGGTCGTTATATTGCATGGGGCTTGCTGTTTCTCCACACAATTTGTCTACAATGGTTCGCGGTCAACCCTACCCCTCATAGACAGGGCATTCTCCAATCCACCACATGGAAATGCGCCCGTCCGCTCTGTAGACGGAGCCCCTAAAAACCGATTTAGGTACCGGGTTCATGAAAGGTTACAGTAGCTCTTGAGCCCATCCAAAATAGCTACAAGCAGGGAATTTAGTGTAACTTTCGATCACACAACGTCAATGTCTATTAACAAACCTAAAAATGAGACACTAAAGGATGTATTATCCTGAGATTTCAGTCTTGTTTACATCTCGTTTATGAATAATTCTTAAAACTAGCTTTATGATGTAATATTTTTCTTTAATTAATTTTTTATAATAACCCTCCAAAATGGTGTCAAAAAATAATGTACCTACGCCAAGTAGAGGAAATTAATTTTTTTTAATTTTTGACCACAATTGACAGTTGATCTTGGTCAGAATTTACCCTGTTTTGGGGTAGGGGTAATAAAATGGTATGCATCTAATTCATATGCTTTCATTTCTAAGTTCTTAAAACTATTTAAAAACAAAAATGCAGAGTTTTGACCGTTCAATTGATGGAAAATGTGAAAAATCTTGATTTTTACAGATTTTACGATATCTCGAATTTGACTAAAAAGCAACATTTTTTTATAAAATTTTCTAATATCATCACGGACCTATGCTTTTTATTAGTGACATTTCTTCAGATTAAATAACAAAATACCGAAGTTACTGAGATTATTAAAGAAATTTAACAATCTGGGAACTGAGAGAAAACTTAATGGTAGAAATCGATATTTTTACCAAAATGCACAAATGCTGAAATTTGCACAAAACCACCAAAATAGTTGGTTTCAAATGATGATGGCACAAAAAAATGTACACGATCATATGGTTTTCTTCTCAAAATGATTTCTCCAGGGTCTTCGCATTTTAAAATATCGGTTTTGACCCCTCAGGAGACACATCCTTAAACATTAATTACTGATTTGTAGTAAGCAATTTACAGAAAAGTGAACTGAACAGGCTCTTTATTGGGAGGATCTTGATTTTTTTTAATATTACCAATAAAGGGGACGTGATTTGATCACTGACTGAACATCTCCTAGTGTTAATGCTAGGGAATTTTTTGTAGATAATTTGTGCATATATTTAAGAGATGTGTATGAAACAACTGCAGTAGAATAACAAAGGAACAAAAGAGTGGAATTTACAAAAATCGAAGTCCAAAAACATGACCGAAACGAGGACACATAAAACAATGACGTTAGACAGATGCAAAGCACATGAATAGAAAAGACAACATTCAAAAACAATTCACTCACAGTTTGAACTCCAGTGAAACTGAGAGTGACATCAGGTGCTCCGGAAGGGTAAGCATGTCCTGCTCTGTTAACAGCACCCGTCACACGGTAAGTGAGTAAAATATGTTTTTGAAAGATGTATTTTATAGCTGGTTGGTTAATATGAAAAAGAAAGGAAATGGGGTAAATGTCATTTTCTAACCCCAAGACATAACCAATTTAAAATCCATCGTACGTGTTACTTCTCTAACCATCAAACAGTACCATGGTGAAATTTTGAACAGATGTTATAAAACAGAACAGAACTTAGTGTTGTAAAACAAAACAATTCACAACATTAATGGTGACAGAACCCCGGATTTAAGCAAATGATTTAAATGAAAAAAAGAATGGCAAATCAATGTTGGTTACCTAAAGGGAATGTGAACAAGATTTCGTGCAATCCGAAGAAGGATTAAATATAAGTGCTTTGATTCTGAAGTCGGAAGTTTCATCAAGTGAGGAGAAAGAATATATTTTGAAAACTTCAAAATGCATGGACAGATTGAATAATATCTAAACAAGCTAGAAGTACAAAGTGCAAAGGTAGCTGAAGCTTTAGGAACCGACAATCAAGGGAAAATTGATACAATAGTCGATGAAGACTGTCAGTTGTATTCTGAGGCTACAGATCGTTATTTAGAGCTTGAGCATTTTAAAGAGGTTTTTGTAGAGTTTATCAAACAATCTGAAAGTGTTGATAAGGAAAGTGAAAGTACAATGCAAATTATTAAATTACAAAATGAAATGAAAAACATTTTTGAGTCTCAGCTAAAACAACATCAGGAAATAATTTTGGGATTCATTCGAGAATGCAATACACATCAATACAAAGTTATCAAAAGTTGAAAAATTCAGCTATCTTAAGAGAAAGCTTCAAGGTGATGCGAAGTATTCAGTGACTGGATTGAATTTTATGAAGTAGCTATTGAAACCTTGAAAGAAATGTTTGGCAATGATCAGGATATAATCGATATGCATTACAATCTAATGACCAATTTACGGCCTCCTGTAAACAAGACTGTGAGTTTGAGAATATTTCTGGATAAAATAATGAAACATTTGAGAAGTCTTGAGGTGTTTAAGCAAGATACTAAACAAAATGTTTTCGTATCAATGGTGAAATCAAAATTACCAGAAGATGTTCTCCTGCAGTTAGAGATACAGAAAGATTCGCATGAAAGTTGGACTGAAGGAAATCTTTGTGAAAAATTGAAAGAATATGTAGATGCTCGAGAAAAGTCAGAGAGAAAAGAAGGATCCTGTAAACAGCATAGACAAACAGTCATGGAGTTAAAAAGGAGAATTTGGAATACAAACCATTTCAGAGGACGCAGAACATAAAAGGTGACATCGTTGGATCGAGCTTCGTCGGAGGCTTTTGTAGTGAATTCGACAAAAGATAAAAATAATTCATTTTATGATAAGTGTAGATATTGTGAAGCTAAACATTGGAGAGGCGAGTGTCCGAAATACAAAACAATAGAAGAACGTAAAAACAACGTAAAGGAAGTTGTTACAAATGTCTTCGACTTGGGCAGCCATCACCTGCCTGTTAAAGAAACAAAACGCGTGTTCATTATGAAGAAATAAACTCGCACCACCGAAGTCTCTGTCCAAAGAAATTTAAATTCAAAGTTAGCAGTGTTCCGTTATCAGAAGAGATAAATGATAATCAAGTCAATATCCAGGATCAAGATGTTCATGTGCGTGAAAATGTGAAAAATCCTCAAATGAAATGGTTTTGATACGAACGGCAAAAACAGAAATAAAGAATCTAGCAAACAAAACGGGACAAGTTTCAAGAATACTCTTCAACGAACATACATTTCTGAGTCATTAGCAACACAACTGAATTAAAATGTTGATAAGGAAGAAGAAATCAAGTTGTAACTTTTGGTAGTGAAAAGCCGAAATCAGTCAAAACGTCATTAACCAATATTAGTGTTCGACTAAATAATTGTAAATACTTTAGTATAGGGTCTGTAAGTCTCGTTCGACTTTCACTTTATAAATCCGGAACCTTATGACGCCACTATACAGAACGCAATTTAATCAGTCAACCAATTTCACATCCGGGATATTTTTCTCAACGTAGCAAAAACGGGATTGATTAGACGCTTTACATTGGGATATCTACCATAGCTGGAAGAGCCTGGTTGATAGAGACTATGTTCATTGATTTAAAAAATATTCTGGTTCATAGAAAATGAATTCCATGAATAATTTGATCTGTGAATCGAAAACCCCACCATTCCCCCATAATACTACATAAGTTATGGTACCCGGGAAACACGTTTCTCATTCATTCACGTTGGTCATGTGGCGAGACTTACAAACCATATTGAAGCAAACATAGTACTTATTATTAGTGGTAATATTCAATGAAGGAAAATCTGTGATTCTTCTATTGACCGTTTGAAATACTTTTTGAAAGATATTGAGCTCGCAGATGACATCCCGAGGGAAAATTAGTTTTGTACAATTCATATTCTGAAATGATTATTATTTGGACTTCATTTTATCTCAAAGTATTGAAGTTCAACCAGGGCTCTCCATACTAGTATCAAAACTGGGGTCGATTACTACTGGCAGAACCTCCGATACTAAACATGAACGAAGAAAAATCTAGTTTGTTTGTTATGACATACGGAAAAGATATTCATGATTCCAACATATTTACAGATATAGATTCAAGTCTGCCTTTACTTCCTGACCTAGATAATTTTTTGGAACATTGAGTCAATCGGAATAAGTGAAAATTCAGAGGTTTGTGAAAATGAAAGAGCAATGTCATCTTTCAAGGGAAATATCGAATTCAAGCATGGTAGATATCATGTACGATGGCCATAGAAAGAAGACAAACCAGATTTACCTACAAACAGAAATTTAGCTATGGGTCACTTGAGATCAATGGTAAGTCGAATAAAGAATATACCAGACCCATTAAAAGCAAATCATGGTGTAATTCAAGATCAGTTACAAAAAGGAATTATTGAAAAGGTAGAAAACAACAGCAGTTCTGAATTAACACATTACATTACTTACCATGCAGTGATAAACCCGATAAGACCAACAACAAAATTAAGAGTAGGGATAGTTAAAGCTTGAACGAATGTCTTTGTCGTGGCCTCGTATTACTGAAAATTTTATGTGGAGTTCTAATGAGATTTCGATTGTATCAGATAGCTTTAGTTTCAGATGTCGAGAAAGCTTTTCTCCAAATAGGATTGCGACAGAATGATCGAGATGTTACAAGATTCTTTTGGATAAAAGATTGTGAGAAACCTTCAGTCAAAACAGAAAATATTTAAACATTCCGTTTTGTCGTATTCCATTTGGAGTTATTGCTAGTCCATTTCTTCTAGGGCCATGATTGAACACCATCTTGATTCCTACGGAACAGAACTTGCTGACAAAATCAAACAAAATATTTGTGTTGACAATTTAGTGATAGGTGTTAATTCAACCCAAGAAGCTATTTTATTTTACTATAATTCCAAATCATTATTTATGGATGCCTCGATGAATCTGAGAGAGTAGACATCAAATTCTTCAGTAGTCAATTAAATCATTCAAGAGAAAGATAGATCCAATATTCGTTCAACTATAATACTTGGACATATATGGAATGTTGAAAATGATTCGTTATCCCTGAAACAAACAGTTGATTCAAAATTTCTTGAACGTTCTACTAAACGCTCAACTTTGAAAACTATAGCTGAAGTTTTTGACCCTCTTGGATTATATGCACCAATGCTCTTTGGATATAAGTTTATTCTTCAAGAATTATGGAAGAAACATTTAGACTGGGATAATGAAATCGATGGTAAAGATTTAGAATGTTGGAATTCAATCAAAGAAGACTTAAAACTTGTTACAACATTGGAGGCTCCAAGAAATATAATACTAAACAAGGATTCGTGTTGTGAAAGAAGTAAAGTATAAACTTCTCTGCTTTTGTGGTGCATTTGCACAAGCTTATCTTGCAGCTATATATTTATACCAATACGACATGGAAAATTCAAAATGTGAGCTTATATTTTCCAAAGCAAGGTTAACACCTGTGAAAACTATTACTATTCCTAGATTGGAGTTGTTAGCAGTTCTCATTGAAGTCCGAAGTATACAGTTTGTAAAGAGAGAATTAAAGTCGCCACTCAGTGATGTGTTTTTAAGGACAGATTTGCAATGTGTCCTTCAATGGATTTCAATCTGTGTTTGTCAAAAATAGAATAACCGAGATTAAATCCGAGACGGAAACGATAATCAAATATGTGCCTTCAAAACAAAATCCTGCTGATTTATCTAACAGAGTTATCTCAGTTGATAGCTTAAAAGACAATAACTTATGGTGGCATGGACCAGACTGGCCTAAGGAAACAGAAAATGATTGGAACACAGAGAAAATATAACTGATGACTACGACAAAGTTATTCAAGTCTGAATTGAAGAATACTCATAAACCAAAGGTGAAAGATGATGAGTTACTAATAATAGAGGAATGTTGTCAAGATATTAAGCTGCATCCACCATTTGGAATTGATATATCAAGATTTTCAAATTTTACAGAACTTATGCGGGTAACTGCATTAGTAAATCGCTTTATATCGAAGTTTAAGAAAAGACACAATTATACCGGTGAATTAAGGAGTAATGATTTACAAGAATCGGAAAAACTGTGGATATTGTTCATCCAACGCAAGATGGCCGTGGATCCTGAACAAACCAGAAATCTGCATAAAACAGATGGGAACATTTACTGATGACTGTGGTGTGATTCGTTGTAAAGGTCGCCTGGAGAATGGTGAACTTTCAGAAGGAGCAAAATATCCTATTCTGCTTAACAGGAAAGAGAGATATCCACATCTTTTGATTGATAAAATTCATCAAACAAATTTTCATTGTGATGTCTCACAAACAATTGTCAGTGTTAGACAAAGTTATTGGATTCCAAAAATTCATGCAACAGTAAAATATGTGTTACATAAGTGTTTAATTTGTCGTCAATTCGATGGAGAATCGTATAAGATGCCACCAATGGCACCTATTCCAGAGTTACGTGTATCTCAAAACAATGCCGTTTGCACATTCTGGCTTGGACTATTTTGGCTTATTCACATAAAACACTATGGTGAAACTAGAAAAGGATGGGTGTGTTTATTCACATGTTTAGTAACAAGAGCGATTCATTTGGAGGTAGTACAAAATATGACTGCTATAGAATTTTTATATGCATTCCGTAGATTTATCGCCACCAGGGGAACTCCTTGTGTGATTATTAGTGACAACGCTTCACAGTTTAAACGTTCAAATCAAATTCTGTGCTAAAAGCTGTAACAATGGACCCATTCTAAGTACAAAGTTATTCATCAAATAAAGGTATAACTTGGAAGGTCATAAATGAGTTACCTCTTTGGATGGGGGATTATACGAACGATTGATAGTTGTGGTAAAGAGAACCTTCCGAAAAATGTTAGTTCGAAAATTCGTTACTGATATTCAGTTACAAACACTTTTGAAAGAAGTTGAAGCCATTGTGAAATCCAGACCACTTGTTTATGTTGGAGATGATTTGGATTCAAATATTACAATCACACCTCGCCATTTCCTTTCTCTAAATCCGTATATTGGATTACCAGATTTACATTATGATATAAATGATCAGGATTATGAACCAGTTGAAAGTGCCAACAATTTGGAGAAGGACCAATATCTTTTAGATTCCTTTTAGAACTCGTGGAAGAACGAATATCTCTTGATTTTAAGGGAGAGAACCCAAACGCAGCTGAAAAGTGGGAAGATTACATCAACTATTTGTGCGAACATTGGTGATATAAATGTAATTATATAGACGATATTCCCCGAGGATTATGGAAGTTGGATAAAATTATCGAACTGATACCCAGCATTGACGAAAATGTAAGATCTGTTAAGGTAAAAATGTCGTCTGGAAGAATAATTGGAAGACCGATAAATTAGTTATATCCACTGATATGGAGAAAGATATCGTTTCTAAATTTCACAAACAAAATAATATTTGTGAAAGTTGTGATAAAAGACATTCAAGTAAAGCAGTGGTAATGGCTAATAAAAAAACTAAAGGATATGAATGCGATTAAAGCTTAATCATGTGCTTTTATTGTACGGACTCTGATAATTCTCAATAATGAAGTTTTTGACAGTCACGTAAAAATGGATAGTAGTTATTTTGAGCATTCCTTTTTAAACTTTCGAAATGCGCATATGCAGAAAATAAATTCACAGTAACTTCGGTATTTAGTTATTTGAACTTTCTTGTCCGGGAGTGTCGCAAATAGCGATATTTATTTGATATGAATTTTAAGTGTACTCTTAATTTTTCAGAACATCGCCGTTGACGCGATGTTGAACTCGGCTATTGGTTTGGTGTTGCGGGTGGGCGGGCGGGTGTGTGTGCATGCGTGCGTGCATGTTGTTGGATACCAGGAGGGGAGGAACCCTATCGATTCTGGAGAACGTAGGTCAAAGGTCAAGGTCACAGTGACCGAAAATAGACTGAAATTTTCAGAAAAATTTGGTTTCTGGATTGTAATTCAAAAAATTTTAATTGCAATGAAACTTGAATATGATGTTCGATACCAGGAGGAAAATAATTCTATAGATTTTGGAGAAAGTAGGTAAAGGTCAAGGTCAAAGTGACTGAAAATAGAATAAAATTTCAGAAAAATTTGGTTTCCGGATGATGACTCAAAAAGTTTACAACCAATGAAATGATACTTGCATATATTATTGGGTACAAGTAGTAGAAGAACCCTATTGATTTTTGAGAAAGTAGGTCAAAGGTCAAGGCCACAGTGACCAAAAATAGTTTCAAAATTTCAGGAAAAATTTGGTTTCTGAACAATAACTCAAAATGTTGTAATGCAATTGAAATGAAAATTGGATTGCTGGATATTATTATTATATTGTAATTTAAGATAAATTAGGCCAAGGTCAAGGTCACAGTGAACGAGAATAGATTTATATATTGAAATGTCAAGACAAGAAACTAGAAAATACACGTTTTTGAATTCTTAGAATTTTGGATATAATAGATAGACAATTTTAGAAATTTATCGGTCTCCACATTAACTTGGTCACATTATTGTCTCGCCCGCGACGAAAGGCGCGGAAAGCGAGACATATGCGTACAAAGTATGACGGCGGCTGCGGCGGCGTAAACTTTCATGTTAAGTTTTTGTGATTAGGTCATTTTCTCAGTAACTATATATGGTAGGTCAATGATATTTGGTATATAGGTTTGTCTTGAGAAGTACATGACAGTCTGCTATATGGTTTTTGTCTGTGACCTCAATTTCACGGTCCAATGAACATGTTAAGTTTTTGTGATTAGGTCATTTTCTCAATACCTATAAGTGGTAGGTCAATGATATTTGGTATATAGGTTGGTCTTGAGTAGTACATAACAGTCTCTTATATGGTTTTTGTCTGTGACCTCAATTTCACGGTCCAATGAACATGTTAAGTTTTTGTGCTTAGTTTAGTTTCTCAGTAACTATAAGTGGTAGGTCAATGATATTTGGTTTATAGGTTGGTCTTGAGTAGTACATAACAGTCTGCTATATGGGTTTTGTCTGTGACCTCAATTTCACGGTCCAATGAGCATGTTAATTTTTTGTGCTTAGTTTAGTTTCTCAGTAACTATAAGTGGTAGGTCAATGATATTTGGTATATAGGCCGGTCTTAGGTAGTACATGACAGTCTGTCATATGGCTTTTGTCCTTGACCTTAATTTCATGGTCTAGTGAGCATGTTAAGTCTTTGTGATTAGGTCATTTTCTCAGTAACTATAAGTGGTAGGTCAATGATATTTGGTATGAAGGTTGATCTTGAGTAGTACATGACAGTCTGCTATATGGTTTTTGTCTATGACCTCAATTTCACGGTCAAATGAACTTGTTAAGTTTTTGTGCTTAGTTTAGTTTCTCAGTAATTATAAGTGGTAGGTCAGTGATATTTGGCATGTAGGTTGGTCTTAGATAGTATATGACAGTCTGTCATATGGCTTTTGTCCTTGACCTCTATTTAACGGTCTAGTGAGCATGTTAAGTTTTAGTTATTAGGTCATATTCTCAGTAACTTTAAGTGGTAGGTCAATGATATTTGGTATATAGGTTGGCCCTGGGTATTACATGAAGTCTGCTATATGGTTTTTGTCTGTGACCTCCATTTCACGGTTCATTGATCATGTTACGTTTCCCAGTATCTTTTAATGTAAGGTCAATAATATCTAGTATTTGGGTTTGTCTTAAATGGAACATGACAACCTGCTGTTTGGCTTTAGCCCTTGACCTCATTTTCTCGGTCTAATGAACATGTTTCGTTTTTCAGTATCTATCAGTGGTCACTGATATATATATTTTTTTGGTGATTCATGACAGTCTGCTCTATTGCCTTTGTCACTTACCTTAATTTTACAGTCTAGCGAATATCTTTTGTTTTCTGATTTAGTCAGTTTGAGAATTCACATCAATTTTGCGACCATGAAGGGACGGGCGAGACATCAATTTGGGTCCACACTTGTATTTGAAGTCGCAACTCGGCTTGTGCACCCTGGTGCCATTCAGTTTTTTTTTATTAATCTCCGTTAATTGTTCTTATCTCCTACTCCGTAAATTGTTCTTTTCTCCTTCAATTGTTAATTATGTAATAACAAAGTATTGTTCGAAGCTAACGGAGCTCATTTGTCTATATAAATGTCAGATATTGTAAATAATATAGTCATAGTAAACTGTTGGAACGTTGTGTGTGTTTGGTTGTTATTTCCTTTCCCGGATGTACAGATGTTATAAAACAGAACAATTCACAACACAATGTGCCTTTTGTTGGATCTTCAACATATTATAAGTGGGAGACACAAATATCATTACTAGAAAATCACACTTCGATTTAGCTATTGTCCAAGGCTGTCATTCGGTTACGCCGATAAATATGATCGTGAGGGATTAGTAACGGCGGTTAAGTCTTGAGACCGGATCGTGAGGGATTTGGTGACACCATCGTGAGGGATTAAATTGACAATTATTTTGAAAAAAAACTTGATATTTTGAAACAGGAGAGAACTTACTGGAAAAAAGAAATAGGTCTGTCAAAATAATTATTATCAGACTATCGGTTAGGACAAAAAATATTTAAAAGGTACAACATGCTGCTCAGAATTACAAAAGGCGACGTTGAACCCTACTGACTTTTTGGAGATTCGTAACACATTTTTTGCTGTTTTTGGAAAAATGCCTTTGCTCGGTGTTCAAATTTCTACTACAACGTATATTCTTTATTTAATGCTTTCTAATGATGGGTTTGCCTTTTGTATTAGGTAAACGATAAATACATGTTTTGTGCATTTTCATCCAATAATGATCGTGAGGGATGAGGTGACGAAATTTTATGATCGTAAAGGATTAAGCTTAACCATGATTGTAAAAAGAGATATGTGTTTTTTTCTCTCCTTTTCATTTTTGTATATTATGTGCGTGTCTTTATTTTTCTTTATACTGTGCCGTGCTCGTGTTATGTCTTTGTTTCTTTGTTTTTCCAATGGTGTCATTGTCCTTGGATTGTTCGTTTGTCGTTTAAGACTGAGGGTTCGGTTCTCACTTAATTACTATATTCAGCAAATTGTCGGATTCCTTAATTCATGTCGTTTTCGTCTATGGTATTAAAAAAAGATTTAAACTTAATGTTTCCAATTAATTCAAATGAAATTTCATTGAAATTTGTTTCATGAGCGTGATTCATGTATGCGCTATATACATTTCAGTTATGGTGTAATTGTGCTTAGAGAATTTCTCATATGGATGCACTAGCATATCTTGAATTTTGACATTTTTATTGTCTTTTTAATATCAAATTATTATTCTGACCACTGTTTGTTGTGCCAACATCTCATGTTTTATTATGCCAAGTTTTCTTACTTTTGACTTGATGAGTTCCCTGTGTTTGTTTAAGTGTTGTGACTGTCTTCTGTTATTCTTTTGTCGGGCAACGGATGACAGCGATTGTAAACTTTGCTAGTTATTTTTATGTTTGTCGACAATACCACATTCATGAATGATAATATAAAATATAAGCATGGCTGTAGCGTTTCTCGACAATAAGCAATGAATTCCACCCAAGCGGTGCTAGGGGCAGTCTTGAACTTACAATTAGGTATGAGCAAAGCTTAATGTTGAAGGCCTTATGGTTATTTCAAGATGAAGAAGAACAATAAAAGCTTTGTCCATGGCTTTATATTAGCATGTATTTGTAGAGGTTTGTCTCATATGCATTTACTCATATCCCTTCATTTCTTATTTTAGGTCTCAAGGCATACCAACCTTCCTTGGATAGAAGATAACACATAAAATTAACATCTAAATCTAATTCTCTTATGATGTGGCAGCAATATCTATTTCTTACACGATAAGATAAGTATTCGTATCACTTAGCGATAACTTTTATGCTATCATTTCATTGGCCTTTCATACGATAAGATAAGTTCTCATTTTCATTGGTTGTTCTAGAGGTCACACATCAGGTCAAACTAACGTCATGGCATTTGCATTATGTCGCCTGCATTATTTTTTATTCCATTGGCAAGAAGAAGAAATGAAAAAATGAGCTTCGTGTGTACACACCTATTAATTCATTCTCCCAAAACAGATGAATATATTTTGGCCACTTGAAATATATTATTTTATTGCTAAAAATAAGTTTAATTTCCTTCCTGTGCTCTGTGTTGATGTTATGATGTAATGTGTATTGGGATTATTGACGCGTGGAAATTGACATCAGAATCAGTTACCACAGAGACAGAGAAATTTACACCAACATTTAATTACAAATCATTCGTAACATTTTCACTCAACTAACAAGCAGAAATTAATTTTATTACTGTATAGATAAAACTGTAATTACAATTCAACCGAGCTTTCACCCTGGTTTGTCACCAGCGAGGAATCATGTACCTGTCATTGCTATTGATTGTTTTGTACATGTGCGTATAATGCAACATAGTTCCTATATCTACAACACTTATCGTTGTTTATAGTTTCTACTTTATATACGGGGAAATTTATTGTTAAACTTTACATTCATTATAAGGATAAGTTTAAAGTTCATAATCAATCTTCAAGGTATTCACAAACACAACTAAATTCTCCCAACTTAACATAATTGGGAGAACACGACAGAATATGGTTTATCATAAGAGAAATAGGTTTCACAACTCGTGATGCTTGTATATCGCTTGTTATCAAATCTCGCTATTTAATAACAAATAATAATTAACTCGCTGAAGCTCGTTAATTATTACTGTGTTAATTAAATAGCTCGACCTCACTCATAATGATACCTATAAAATCTTATTTTTCATTAGGCTTAAACACTGAAAGAAATGCAAGCATGAATCTTTGAAGCAGTTTACTGTTAAATGAAATAACATTTGATATTAAAATAGGAAGAAGACACTAGTTTCTAGAAATGGCCATGAAAAAAATACGCAAAAACACATGTGCACAAAAATAACCCTGTGTCATTCCCATTTTTAGTCGAACTTTAAGGGTATGGTACGTAATTCTTGCTACGTTTCTGCAAACATGTTAGAGAGAAATCATGCACATCAATAGGAAGAAAAATAAAAAAATGGTCATGTACAGAATTACAATTTATTGTAATTTTATCGTTCTGTGCTTTGCCTAGACTGGCAATATTTCTAATGTGTATTTAATCCACACTCTTCTGTCACTCTGTTTTATAATTATCCGATGATAAATAATTTGAAATATATAAAGACAAAATTTCCAATTTTAATTTTATTGTCGACAACCACTATGGGATATCCGTGTGACAGATGTGCACAGACATTCCCCTTTTTAGTTAGATTTGGTACTTCCACGACCGAATTTGACTTTTACCTGACGTGACATGTTCAACACGGCGTTTGTTTTATAAGAAACAGGAAATGCTTACTCTACCGGTGCACCTGGCTTTGGTATCATGAACTGTCTTATGCTTAATGTTCAAGTTTCAATTTTTTGCAAAATAGAATTTTTTTCTTGATTTTGGGATCATGCATAATCTTAGAAAGGCCTATATAAATTTGAAGCCATTGTCTTGGAAAGGAAGGCTAGCAGTCTAAATTTCATGACCCCGAGGCCTGGTCTCAACCTAAGCTTTTGTTTTTGGTACACGTGTTGTATATATATTTGTGCCTGCATTTTTCTCTTTTTGTTTTAATAATTGTTGCCTTTGTAGTACTGATTTTTCTATGTTTTTGGACTAATCTCTTGGATTGACAGTTTGGTTGCCCACTTACTTCAAAGAAGTTACATTTTTGTTGCTTTGATGATTGTTTTTTTTAAATAAATAGCTGATTTTAAGTAATTGATCCTTTAAATTACATACCAAACATCAGTTTTCCTCTTTTTCTGTTTTTACAATTAGCATCATTTTAAAGATCGACATTATGTGATATTAAGAAACGCAGAGTACCAATGCAAAAATCCCGCTTAGGACAAAAACTCGGTGTCTTTCGATAGGAGAATTTTCAAAGTATCCACCAGTTATCGGGCCAGTTTTCGAGTTTGAAATTCCCTAGTTATGGGTACTATCAACAGGTCACCATCTTGAGGCATTGGTTTAGGTACACAAATCGATAGCAAAAGAACCGTCTCAGGAACGAGCTATTCAAAGGGAGCTTTGGCATTTTCCAATAATTTCAATTATGGTAAATTTCTTGTCTTATAGTCGAAACAACGCAAAGTACGCGAAAATCTTGGGGAAAAGAAAGTAACCATCCATCATGATAAGTGCATTGACATTGTGATAATTGCCCTGGATGCCCATTTCGAATTAATTCCTCGTCCGCAGAGCAGTTTCAGGGGATATATATATATATGTTCAATAGGACCGAGGTATTAGTTGGCGCTTGTCAGATGTATTTACGTGAATAGATGAGGTCACACGTTGTATTGCAGTTGGCAATAATTAATGTGCAGATAAAATCGTATATGTAAGTTACCATGGTGACATATGAATTTGTAAAAGGGTTCTTACTATCCCAGAGCACCATATCATACTTGCCGTTTTTAGATTTCGTTCGTTCATGTTTTCGGTTTTATTTCCTTTTTAATTTAGTTCCATTTGCTTGCCTTTTTTGTTACATTTAGTTTGCAATAGATATAAAGACCTAACTTATTATATATATTTGTGGTGTGATTATCTTTATTTGTTTGAACGTTCTAAAACATTTTATCCGTTTAAGTTTCTGTTGCCTGTTACGCGTTTTATTCCAATGTAAGATGCTTGTTCGAACGTCATTATTATTTGCAGACAGATTTTCAAAATTCGTCATATATTACACGGTACAACTCATCATCATAAAGCTTCAGACCAAATATGAAATCATTCCCACGTGTAGAAGCCCAGAAAACTTTGACGAAAAATTTTCATCCATAGAGTGGTATAATAAAAGTTAAAGTATCGGCACACAGGAAGTGGTGGCACAGCAAACCTGAAAATTGCTTACACGGTACAACTCATTATCATAAAGCGTCAGACCAAATATGAAATCATTCCCACATGTAGAAGCCCAGAAAACTTTGATGAAAAATTTCATCCATAGAGTGGTATAATAAAAAGATAAAGTATCTGCAAACAGGAAGTAGTGGCACAGCAAACCTGAAAATTGCTTACACAGTACAACTCATCTGTAAAATTTCATCAAATTCTTAGCACTTTCAAAATTTTCCACTTTTTTCATTTTTTGTGTCAAAGATCGCCACTTCGGACATTAATACACTATATTTGAGTTTCATACTTAGAATACAAACTTCCTATACAATTTCATCCGATTCTGAGCATTTTGGATTTTCTCAACCCTTTTCCCTTTAGTTCCAAAGGGCGGCATTTTTATAATCCAGACAAAAAGAATCTTCCTTGCATATGTATCCGAATGCCCCTCTGAACACATGATTTTATATGTAACTTTATATCATTAGCGGTTGCCATGCAACGCTTAATGATATAAAAAATTTATATCATTAGCGGTTGCGGTTGCTCTTTTTTCCGGTTTTTATAAGATTTTTGTTGTATCATTTAGCGGCGATGCGTCAACGCTAAATGAACCAATTTGTATCATTAGCGGTTTTGTATCATTAGCAGGCGATAAGGGAGATCCTTAATGATATGAATTATATCATTTAGCGTTGCGCCCGCAACGCTTAATGATATTTATATCATTAGGTGGCGTTGTATCATTAACGGTTGCTACACGGCTTATACTCCCTCACGATCACCCTTCACGATCATAAAAAGGTGTAACGTAATCCCTCACGATCTGAAATTGCACTTTTTATGAATAATCTTTTTTGCTTATATTTTGGAAATATATTTTGGGATACAATTTTGCACACAATATTGTAGTTATGATTACTGTATGAACATAAGAATAAATATCAACCGAATCTTTACAACCTTCCAAAAATATGCCTTTGATTACATTTTGTAGTCCTTGAAAATGTTGATGACGATGACACCTTTTGAAAATGTGCAAAAACTGTAGACTTTTAAACTTTTATTTCGATACAATTCTATTAACTAAGTTAAACCATTTTGACAGACATAAATATCTAAGGGAATAACTGCCCTAACAAATATATATTTTGAAATGAAATGTGACCTTGCATGATTTCTCTCGATAAACATCCCTCACGATGGTGTCACCAAATCCCTCACGATCTCTTCTAAATACTTAACCGCCGTTAAAATCCCTCACGATCATTTTTATCGGCGTAACCGAATGACAGCCTTGTTGTCAAGGACCTTTCAACACTCAATTAAATAGTAAAGTCGTCATATGATTAAATTCAATACTTATACGATCTCTTTACCTGCCGTCTCTGCTTACAATCAATTTCACTGTACTTATCTGCATATACAAAATCAAATATAAATAAAAAATGAATTATGTTTAAAAGTTTTCATTGAACTGTGCATATAATTAACATTCTTTGTCGCTGGGGTAAAAAGAATAATATAAATAGTGCTTCTAAGAAGCAATCTCTCATTGAAATGTGCATATAATTAACCTTCTCTGTCTCTGGGGTAAATAGAATAATATAAATAGCGCTTCTAAGAATCGATCTCCATAAACAGAAAATAAAGTACGAGTTGTTCCCGTCAGCTCCAAACAATAGGAAGATTATACGTTGATGTCAATCTGAATTGATTTTAATAAGCTTTGATACTGAATATACTTTAAAGGACACAAGGCTTCTCTTTCTTCTCTCTTTTGTATAAAAATCAACACAATACAGAAGCTTTACGGTCGTCGACATGATTTGACAGACCGTTATACAAAAGGAAATAAATCTCTTTGGGTAGATCCAGAGTTTATAACCGGAATGACAAACACAGACTGTGACAAAACCGGACAGTGTGGCGGATGAAACGCGTAGAGCAGATCATGCCTTCCCTTTCGGAGCCCCTGATGATACGTCAAGATTTTGAAGGGTTCACACTGCTAGTGCTTCAATTTTGTGGCGTCCTTGTTCATTTTTAGTTCGCCTCAACGAACTTGCCAACGTCTTCGTCCGCGTCCGCACATTTAAGTTTATATCTTAGTAACTATGCAGGGTAGGTTCATCAAAATTCGCATGGAGATGCATCTTGGGTTGACTCACAGCCTCCAAGAAAATTATTTTACGAAAGGATATGGAGTAAATGAACATGAGACCATAACACATATGTTAACTCAAACTGCATTAATTTTAATGAGTTGTATGGCCATTTCGGAAATTTATTCCTCATTAGCAGCACTAGAACCCAAACAAAAGAAATCCATAATTTCAAAAAGTATATAAAATGCATATAACCAAACGAAATCCAAATAATCAGTAATATCAAATATGGCTAAGGACAAAACTACGATGGAGGGAGTTAATCCTTCGGTTTGAGAATTTACATAAATTAGTTCTCTTTGACCTATATTTTCTGCTTGAGCGGCTTGCATTTAAATTTACATCGAAGTTCATATCTCAGTAACTATATATAGCATGATCAGCTAACTGTGTATATGCATGCATCTCTGATGGTATGCCAGCATCCACGCAAAATTTGGTCACTTTGATTTACATTTTCCGCTCGAGTAACTTACATTCATGTTTACGTCTGAGTTCAGATCTCAGTTACTGTACACGGTAGCATCATCTAACCTTGCACATGCATGCATCTCTGATGGTAAGTCAGCATCCAGGCAAAATTAGGTAACATTGACCTACATTTTCCACTTGAGTGAATTAAATTCAAGTTTACGTCCGAGTTCAGAACTCAGTCACTGTACATGGTAGGATCATCTAACCCTGCACATGCATGCATCTCTGATGGTAAATCAGCATCCAGGCAAAATCAGGTCACTTTGACCTACATTTTCTGCTTGAGTGACTTACATTCAATTTTTCGTTTGAGTTCAGATTTATTTAACTGTACATGGTAGGATCATCTAAACTTGCATGAGCATTCATCTCTGATGGTAGGTCAGCATAAAGGTAAAAATAAGCCACTTTAACTTACATTTTCTGACTTACATTCAAGTTAATGTCCGAGTTCAGATCCAAGTCACTGTACATGGTAGGATCATCTAACCTTGCACATGCATGCATCTCTGATGGTAGGTCATCATCCAGACAAAATTTTGTCACTTTGACCTATATTTTAGGCTTGAGTGACTTACATTCAAGTTTACACCCAAGTTCAGATCTCGGGTACTGTATATGGTACGTGCATCTTATGGTAGGTCAGCATTCAGACAAAATTAGATCTCTTTAACCCACATTTTATGCATGATCGACTTACAAAAATGTATACATCCTACTAAATATCTCAGTAATTGTATATTGAAGGTTCATGTAACCTTGCATATGCATGCATTTTTGATAGTAGGTCAACATCCAGGCAAAATTGGGTTTCTGTGACGATGTTGCATAACGAGGCGAACTTTGTAATCATTGATTACCTAGGTTTGTTGTTAACTGTTTTGTCTTTGTCATGCTATCTCAGTTCGTATTGGATATGAATCGCCGTAATTTTGCATTTTTGAGTTTGGAATTTCCCCTTTCATCATTTTTGCTTCGCTATTCGTTTGCCGATGCATTGTGAAATGCAGACTCCATACGCTGAAAATATGAGTATATTACTACTCAAAAAAGAAAATTTCACAATAAGAAATTCAAAATCATCATGTTTGTCATAAAGTTTGGATTTTGTCCCGAGTTGTCGATATAAAGGTAAGATGCTAATGTTGGCGTATCAATAATCTTCTTTATCTCCAGTTCATTTCGGTAGATGAGATGAAGATAATCTTAGAGATAAAACATCATCTATTCAATGGAAATTGAAATTATAAGATCTGTTTTCTTTCCTCTGATCCACTGTATATATCAGGCCTAAAATAATTTAAAAAAAAACAGTAGCGCACAATTAGTCCCCATTAGTATCCCGTTTGTGAGTCCTAAGATGTCAAAATATTTATCTGCAGAGCCTAACCCTATACGTACAGTGCCGATTTTTAGTAATCCCTGGGTCGGCAACTCTGCTGGTTGAATGAAGGTAAATACTCCAAAATGGCAACCGCGAAGTTCATGACTTTGGTACTGCCCCTCCAGTTTATTTAGAAAGTTGTATGCGGAAAAATCTCTCACATGCTGTTTTTGGTATTTCTATAGGTTTTTAATATTTTTTAACTCTTATGCGAATTTAAAAGAAATAGATCGCTGATTGCAATAAATACCATTCAATTTATTTTTTCTGTCACATGCTAAAATATACGAAGGCCAGGATAGATTCATTACAAGTTATAATGATTGAAAGTAAGTACATTAATATGACCCTAGCTAGATAGGGATGTTGCATTGAAGCTCAGAGTACTTAAACTGCGATGAAGTTGTCCAGTAATGCATAGGGGACTCACTTTTCACACTCTTGGAAGTTTTTGTGTATTTAGTTTGAAATCTAAATAGTTATGCGACCGTCTACACATTCAAAAGTAAATGATTTAACTTTTTACATTTAGATAGAATTTAAAATATTCAAATCATAGAATATATATAAACTAAAATCAAACTAATAAAAAATTGCAGCCTTTTAAATATCAAATGTGTTTAATTTTGATAACATTTTTGGACCGAATTGTTGTATCTTCACAAGAATCTGAAATGTAATTTAACTGTGTACGAATCGTCAGAACCTTGAAATTGACCATTTACGGAAGAATAAATTTTGCTTTTCCTGAAGATAGAAATAGCGAAATTCCAAAATATTTTAAACGCGGCAAAGCAGATTTAACACAAATTGAGACAACATCAAATAGTCAAAATAATAAAAGAAACAAGAGGTTGTCGGAAACGACAGCTATCCCCACACTACCTGTATACACAAAAAAAAACCAGTTTTTATACACCCTTGGCATATTTGTTTTTAAAATATTTTTGAAATCAAACTATTTTGTAGTCATTATTTTTACTTAAAGAACTCTAGGATATATGGTTGTTAGGCAGGATTCTGTCCCGTTGTCCTATAGCATGATAAACATACCAATAAAACCCAATACAGGTAGACTATTAACTCCATGATCACAATCTTGAAAGGAACGAAACCCCCCCCCCCCCCCCNAAAAAAAAACAATAAGTAATTTTGAAAGGTGGGTCAAGGGGTGCTCGCCGCTAAACTACCGTCTAGCTCAAGGAGCCTAGTCTGCTGGTAGAACACTGTCGCACTACGGAAGAAAATTCAAACTCAAAACTTCCCGAAGGGTTTAGTCAAGAATTATCATAAATTTCAGTAGACATCGGCAGTATCAGGGAAAGACCAGTGTGTGTGCAAAATTTTCGGGTCATTAAGCCTCGAAGCTAATTAAACAGATGCATGTAGAATATCTTGTCGACATCCCCTATTATGTAAAGGATGTAAGTTACGTCCCAGCTTTTCTGGACTTTTAATCAATTTCTGGCATTTTTTAACAATATTTCCGTAAAAACGAGGATAAGAAATGCCCTTAGTGATAAGCTGTTTACGAGTAACGCCATATTTAGATATCAAATGTTCATATCTATTATAAATTAAACTTGTATTCAGCAACTTATGAAATCTGTGACCCATGTTGTAAAAGCTTGGTTGTGGTAGTAAGGTTACGTTCATTAGAACAAACTCGTGCGAATCGTACCAGTTGAGAAATATACACCCCGTAGGATGGGGCTAGAGGGATGTCGCCGTCAAGAAAAAGGAAATTACTGATAATGAAATCATAATCATCCCGTTTATCATATATTTTAGGTTTTATTTTATTGGAGTCAATATTGATAGGAAGAGGTCACTATGAAGCCTTCAACAATGAGCTTTGCTCATACCTCATAGTAAGTTCAAGACGGCGCATAGCACCGATTTGAGCAGAATACTATTCTTATTGTCGAAAAACGCTATATCCATGTATCCATTTTGTCATGGATGCGGGATTGTCAACAAACTTAATTAAAAGGAAAAGTGCTCTAACAATCACTGTCATCCGTTGCCTGACAAAAGCACTAGCGTCTTAAGCTATTGTTGTTCTTCATCTTAAAGTCATCACGAGGGCTTAACAATAAGCTAGTGGACGATTACAACAAACAGACAAACACAGGGCACTCATCATGTCGATTGTAAGAAAACTTTATGAAATAGTGAGATGTGGGCACTTGAAACAGGTGGTCAGAATTACATTTCGAAATTACAAAAAAAAAAAAAAACAAACAAAAAAACAAAAAAACAAAACAAAACAAAATTTGAAAGTATGATAGTATATCCATATGAAAAGTTCTCTAACGATGAAGTACACTATGACTGAAATATATAGGGAGCATACATCTCTTGCACGGGGAATCTTTTTCCGGACTCCACACTGCAGGAGAGACAAACTACAGTCGTAAATGGTGAATGAAAGGATATGGAGTAAATGCACATGAGACAAAGTCTCTACAAATACATTGTAAAACAAGCAAACTAGAGGTACTGCTGAACGCAGGAGGGCCCGCAATAGGCAGTCACTTCCTTTGTACCAAATTATCAACATTTGTTTATGAAAATATTTTAAAATAAAAAGTTAAAAAGTATTGGCAAATAGGAAGTAATGGCATGGCAAACCTGAAAATAGCTTACACGATACAACTAATCATAATGAAGCTTTAGACCAAATATCAAATTATTCCCAGTTGTAGAAGCCAAGAAAACTTTGACGAAAATTTTCATCCGTTGGGTGGTATAATAAAAAGTTAAAGTATCGGCAAACAGGAAGTAGTGGCATGGCAAACCTAAAAATTGCTTACACGGTACAACTCATAATCATAAAGCTTCTGACCAAATATGAAATCATTCCCACCTGTAAAAGCCCAGAAAACTTTGACGAAACATCTTCATCCATAGAGTGGTATAATATAAAGTTAAAGTATCGGCAAACAGGAAGTAGAGGCACGGCAAACCTGAAAATTGCTTACACGGTACAACTCATCATCATAAAGCTTCAGACCAAATATGAAATCATTCCCACGTGTAGAAGCCCAGAAAACTTTGACGAAAAATTTTCATCCATAGAGTGGTATAATAAAAGTTAAAGTATCGGCACACAGAGAGTGGTGGCACAGCAAACCTGAAAATTGCTTACACGGTACAACTCATTATCATAAAGCGTCAGACCAAATATGAAATCATTCCCACATGTAGAAGCCCAGAAAACTTTGATGAAAAATTTCATCCATAGAGTGGTATAATAAAAAGATAAAGTATCTGCAAACAGGAAGTAGTGGCACAGCAAACCTGAAAATTGCTTACACAGTACAACTCATCATCATAAAGCTTCAGACCAAATAAGAAATCATTCCCACCTGTAAAAGCCAAGAAAACTTTGACGAAACATCTTCATCCATAGAGTGGTATAATAAAAAGTTAAAGTATCGGCAAACAGGAATTAGAGGCACGGCAAACCTGAAAATTGCTTACACGGAAAAACTCATCATCATAAAGCTTCAGACCAAATATGAAATCCTTCCCACGTGTAGAAGCCCAGAAAACTTTGACGAAAAATTTTCATCCATAGAGTGGTATAATAAAAGTTAAAGTATCGGCACACAGGAAGTGGTGGCACAGCAAACCTGAAAATTGCTTACACGGTACAACTTATTATCATAAAGCGTCAGACCAAATATGAAATCATTCCCACTGGTAGAAGCCCAGAAAACTTTGACGAAAAATTTTCATCCGTTGAGTGGTATAATAAAAAGACAAAGAATCGGCAAACAGGAAGTAGTGGCACGGCAAACCTGAAAACTGCTTACACGGTACAACTCATTATCATAAAGCTTCAGACCAAATATGAAATTATTCCCATCGGTAGAAGCCCAGAAAACTTTGACGAAAAATTTTCATTCATTGAGTGGTATAATAAAAAGATAAAGTATCGGCAAACAGGAAGTAGTGGCACGGCAAACCTGAAAATTGCGTACACGGTACAACTCATCATCATAAAGCTTCAGACCAAATATGAAATCATTCCCACCTGTAAAAGCCCAGAAAACTTCGACCAAAAAAATTGTTGACGGACAGACGGACGGAC
>MJUU01068787.1:181565-201309 GCA_002080025.1 Modiolus philippinarum
GTAGAATTCCAAAAAATAAAAGTTCTTTTAGACTTTCAGGAAATTTACCGCAATTGAAATTGATTTTTTGTGAAATCAAATTGATGAAACTGTTTGTCCTAAACTAAACAAACAAATAATGTATGGTTGTTATGTAGAATTAAAAAAAAAAAAAAAAAAAAAAAAAAAAAAAACAAACAAAAAATAAACTTGTCTTTGAGACTTACAGGAAATTTACCAAAATTGGAATCATATATTTTTTAAACCCAATTTATGAAAATGTTTGTCCTAAGGGAAACAAACAATTTGAATACGGTTGCTAAGTAGAATTCAAATAATTACTGGTCTTCGTGACTTTAAGGAAATTTACAAAAATTGGAACCACCTTTCTGAATCCTAAGTTTTCAGAATTCCATTTTTACCAAAAACTTGTCAGAATATAAGATTATGTGCCCCAATTACAAAACAATATGTGTCTTTGACATTTTCGGAAAATTTACCAAAGTATGAACCGGAATCAAAATTCCGAAAGCTTATAGTAAATCTATAGACTATATAACAATTCTGCATAAAGATTAAATCCATAAATCCAAAAATGTAGGAGGAATTTGCGTCACATGCCACATGTGTCAAAATCCATATCTCGGGGCTTTTGTCAAAATTGACATCTTAGGGCCTCTTGTTTGCACCAAGATGATAAAAAATACGATAGCTTATTGCGCATCTACAGACTATATGCAACAATTCTACAACAAAATTAACCCTAGGAGGAGTTCGCATGCACATGCAACATGTGTCCAAATCGACATCTTGGGCTTCTTGTTAGCATTAACACCACTATCAAAAATCCGAAAGCTTATTGCACATCTGTGTGTAACAATTTGATTACAAAATTTAAACCCTTATTCCAAAAATGTAGTGGTAGTTTGCGTCATATCGTTTCGGACAGACGGACAGACGAAGGCAAAAATTATGTCCCCGAACTTTAATAATGAACTAGAAAAACTGTGAGCAAAGCTCCCTAATAAATACCTCCCACAACCCCATTTGATTCCAGAAATTATAAAATCAATCAAATCAAATTCTGAAATAGGAGGTGCACATCTACATTATGTCATAAAGACTGTGTTAAAGTTTCATGAAAATCTATTCAGTGGTTCAGGAGGAGTAGCGGATAAGAGATGGGTACCCCATGTAATGTAGAGGCTAAGTCCATGTTTTGCTATGGGAAACCCCAAAAACCAATCAAATCAAATTCTGAAATAGGAGGTGCACATCTCCATTATGTCATAAAGACTGTGTTAAAGTTTCATGAAAATCTGTTCAGTTGTTCAGGAGGAGTAGCGGATTAGAGATGGGTACCCTCAGGTGTAACGGACGGACGGACGAACGGACGGAAAGACGGACGGACGGAAGGACGGACGGACGGACGTACAACCCAATCACTATATACCCCCCATATTTCAAGTGGGGGGTATAATAAGAACGCCACAATATATTTGTATATATATATAATCTATATGTGACAAATTCCATCATGGTAAGCGGAATAGATAATAAATGACGAACTGTTGTGAATATGAATCCTGGTGTCATGGAAATATAACCGAAATTAAAGAAAATGTTCGAAATCAGAACTTAATATTTTGTAATTAATTATTACCATAATGTATGATTGCAGCCAAACAGCTATTGCAGATTGCAGGTCGAGTATAGTCTAATGTGCGCCTCTTGTTTCGTAAAGACTTGCATTGGAACCATATTCCGATATAAATGTAAGCTAAAAGTAATTGAAATAGTATCGAACGAGTAACATTGTAAAAAAAAATCAAGCCAAGGAAACCTAAACTTTAATATATTTAATTTGATTTTTCTTACTTAAAAGATAAATGTGAGAAATAAACAAAAAATCTGGATATTATATACCATTTATGAATGTTTAAATTTCCAGTATTCAATTAATGTACTAAATCAAAATTAAAAAAAATATATTTGATTTAAATTGTTTACCTGTTCGGTTGTTGATAGTTCATATGATTTTATATACCCCTTTCCGCCTATTCATGACATTCTTTTATTTGGTTCCAAGAACTATGTATACACTGCACTTGACAATTCTCTTGCGTTCATTTTAGTTTATTCTCTGCATGTACTCTTTCAACTCCTTTGATATTGGGGTTCAGAACTATGTTAAATAGTAAAGAAAGCAATATTTTGGTTTTCTTCTTTGGATCAAAATATTTTATCTCAAGTGGTCAGTAACACGGGCATCATTCCGTTTATCGAGAAAAATGCACGTGAAGAACCAGGTAATGGCGGTCAAGTATTACATCGGATGCGTGATGGATCAGGCAACGGTTCATGAAGGACTAAATCAGTGATGTTTAGTCATTTTTAAACTTTTAATAGACAATTACTTAAAAGCAAAAATGAAATCTAAAAAACTAAAACTGTCTGTCAAAATGTGGTCATCGACAGCTATTTAGGTGTAAAAAATTTACGAATATACCTTGCAATATTCTGAAAAACGAAAAAGACAGCACCTTACCCTTTGCAATTTTCATTGACATATACCCACATTTGATCATATTTTGATACGATAATTATCTTTTTCTCATTATTTGTTATGATATTCCCACAGATATGAACAAATATGGTCCGAAAAAGCTTTTGATGATTTCATATCTCTATTATATGGTTTTGCTTGGATCGTTTGGACCAAAAAGCTCTTTTCTTGCATGTGAAGGATCAAGCAACATAAATTTTGGTTCATGAAGGATCAACTTGGGCGAGCCTATTTGATCTGCTGATGTAAGTATATTAACTCGAAGTTCTCCGATGATTTAGAAAAAAAGATACAATAATATGGGTTGCCAAACATGTTGTGCCCATATAAAATCATCTCATGTATTAATTCCGCTGTACAAGATACAAGACGAGAAGGCAAATATCTACTGAAGTGCGATTATTACACATGTATGTTATATTTATATATACAATATGTAAGCATAATATATATCACAACAATTACGCGAGAGCTAGCACAAGTTATTGAGCATTTCTCATTAGACACAGTTATCTCCATGACCGCCTTATTTGTTTAAGGCTTCAAAAATATTCCGAATCATACGATCATTAAAAATTTTAAAGATCAGTCCCTTGTGGAAAAATCTGAAGTTTCGGTCCAAACTCTGATTCAAGATTCTTTCTTTACTTTATACTCGGATGGTCATTTCTTTTAACTGTCTACGACCTTTCAATGGCAATTTCAATGGCAATTGCTTTTGAGTTGAAATATTTCTTAATAATTTACTTCTTTAAAGGGAGTCCATCTGAATTGTTCTCTCGTTCATACGTCCGTCCGTCAAACTGCAGATTCGCCTTTGCGTTTCAGCTGATTTCTCTGAGACGGTTAGTCGGATCTTAATGAATTCCCCATAACAATGACAAAAAATGCAGCAAAAATTGCGTTCAATTCAATTTGCAGGATGATGGATTGGTCACTGTGTCTTAGGAGATACATTCTTGTTTTAAACCATATTTTATAACAATTTAACGAGAAAAAATGAGAGATTTACACAATCTAACAGATATTTTGGATAACGTATGTAATATTAAAACGTTTTAAAATGTTTTGGTAGAGGTAAATCGTTATTCTAATATTTCTTCAGTTTCGAAATACAAACCAGAGGCTTCCAGGAGCCTGTATCCCTCACCTGGCTTTCAGTTGCCACAATCAAGCTAACATTGTAAGTTATACAGTTGATCTTCATTTTCTCAAACTTTGGTAGCTCGTCAAAAATCACACATCTTGAACTGTATTTAAAGTCTGATAATGTTTTCCTATATTTCTTTGTTGGGCTTTTTTGACAAAAAACATTCTTGCTAAGGACCACCTTCAACAACAGTTTTGAAGTCGAGACATCATTTTGTAAATGGCCGTCAATGAACAATTTTCAACATCGTATCTATTTGGAAACCAAATTTCATTGAAATCGGACAATGATGAATTTTCTCGCCTTTTTTGGCGGCCATTTTGAAAAACAATTTTCAAGATCAGTTTTGAAGTTTTGACATCAATTCCCACTTGGATACCAAATTTCATTGAAATCGGACAATGTTGAATTTTCCCGTCTTTTTTGGCGGCCATTTTGAAAATGGCGTGCAACGAATAATTTTTAACATCAGTTTTGAAGTTGCGACATCAATACATTTTTGGAAACCAAATTTCATTGAAATCGGACAATGTTGAATTTTCCCACCTTTTTTGGCTGCCATTTTGAAAATGGCGGTCAACGAACACTTTTTTACACCGGTTTTGAAGTCCCTACATCAATATCTATTTGGAAACCAAATTTCATTGAAATCGAACAATGTTGAATTTCCCCACCTTTTTTGGCAGCCATTTTGAAAATGGCGGTCAACAAACAATTTTAAACACCAGTTTTCAAATCCACACAGCATGGCAAACGTTTTATCAATTTACACTTAACCTTCATCTTCTATAGTTTTGGAAATAAAAGACGAAAAATATGAAAATTTTTGAAAATTCCATGAAAAAAGGGCAATAACTCCTACAAGGGTTTATGGATTTTCTTCAAAATTTCAAGGTTGGTAGATCTTGATTTGCTGAACCTTTTTTGCAATATACACTTAACCTCTATCTGTTCAACTTTTTGAAATAAAAAATAAAAAATGCACCAATTTTGAAAATTTTACGGAAAAAGGGCAATAACTCCAAGACGGGTTTTCAGATTTTCTTCAAACTTGCAGGGCAGGTAGATCTTGCTATGCTTTTTCCACATGTCAGATTTTTGATATCTATAACGGTTTTCGAGTTATTGACCAAAAACTGCAATTTACCCCTATGTTCTATTTTTAGCAACGGCGGTCATGTTGTTTGACCTACCGCCTAGTCGAACACAATTTTGAGAGCCCATACTCTGGTGATGATTCAGGTCAACTTTGGTTACATTTGGCCTAGTGGTTTCAGAGGAGAAGATTTTTGAAATTGTTGACAGACAGACAGACGTACGGACTAACGGACGGACGACGGACGCATAGTGATGGCAAAAGCTCACATGGCCTTGTAGGCCAGGTGAGCTACAAATCAGCTATAAAATGCCGCTTTTTTGTTGTTTATAATGCTCTCTAAAAATATTAACTGATCTATATTAGCACAATTTGCTTAAAATTTAGTTTGACTTTATTCATGTTGAACCACCCAGTGTGTGTTTTACTATTTGAGGTATTAGGCTTTCAATGTACTTCAAATTTTACCTCATTACATATTTCATGATTTATATGTGGATGCCTCATTTGTATTTGATGAGGTTTAATTATACTTTTGTAGTCTTATATTTCAGGGACTCCGGCTACAGAGCTGCCATGCACGTCCCCAGTTTGTGAATAGGGGAATGCCCTCTCTATGCGGATAAGTTAGGTCATAACACGGGAAGCCTCACCGCGAACCATTTTAGCCAAACTGAACGAAGACACGCCACGCTCCATGCAGTACAAAGACTTCTTCTATATTTTTTTCTAAAGAAAGCAGTGATTTTTGCTAAATTTCCTGCCCCTACCCATTACAACCCCTTTCCAGTAGCAATCAAAACTCGTTGCCCCCGATTATCCCTTCCACCTTTGTTCTTTCTACTTTGACTAATATTTTTTAATTAATTAATTAATTGCATTCGTTTTTTTATAGCTGAAATATTGCTCACTGGGGTTAAACTCAAACTAATGAATCAATCAATTTACAAACATGTCTCTTTAAAGGTTTAGTCCTTCACGAGCATCCTTCACGAGCTCAATTGTTCATTGCCTGACCCTTCACGGGCAGAAAATATCAGTTTTTATGTTTTCAATGTTGATAATAACTATTTTTTGCATAAATAAGTTCACTGGTTATTGCAATATCAAAGTTTGTCAATATCTTGCAAAATTAAGTCTATTTTGAAAATAAAATAAACGAAATAACACCTTTTTGTGACCATATCTTCACGTAGAAAATGTGGGTGATGAGTCTACCTTCAACGTTTTTGAGAAAACTCCACGAATTGAGCTTGGATTGATACGTATTGTTGAACCATTTTGACAGACATATTAAAATTTTAGAAATTTATCCTTATAAATAGAATATAAATAATCATTGACCTTCAATGTTTTCCTCGATAGAAACGTTGCCTGATCCATCGCGCATCCCATGCAATACTTGACTGCCATTACCTAGTCCTTCACGTGCCTTTTTCTCAATAAATGGAATGATGCCCGTGATTAATGATGAGCAAGTTTAAAGCTGAAAATAAATTTGTAAACCGATAGTAAACCGGTCTGTAAACCGTCAGTATCATTCAAATATACTACACGCTCTTTATTTCTATATGTTGAAACTCCGAAATGCACCGGTAGATCCATTCAAGAAAAAATATTTAGGGACCGACCATTTAACCTGAAAGGGGGTGTTATGTTTGTTTTTTTGGGGGGGGGTTATGTTTTTTTTTGGACAGAAATTTTTTTTAACAGAATCATTATTTGTTTCACGTGTATCAACAAAATATTTTGTTTTCAAAATTAACATTATTTTTTGGGGGCAGAAAGCCTCCTTCAGAAATTTTTTTTCATCGTTTTGGCAGCTAAAATATTTTTTTGAAAAAAACCATAGCCCCCCCCTCTCTTCAAGTTAAATGGTCGGTCCCTTACAAGGTATTATCTGCCATTTTTAGGCCTAAATTCTGCAAGAATATAGCCAACAAATTGCAAAAGGAGGGATTTTTCCCTGAAGGTCTCACCTGAATCTGCAAAGTGACGGTGAAATCTGTCCTCAACGGTTTTTATGCATCTTTATTTTAAATAACTTTTGAACAGTGCTCCGGTCAGATCACCAAGGGTATTATTGTATATTACACCTTAGTTATTTTTTTGATTGGATCCTTAACTATAAATGTTTTATCTTTCTGTCTTTATTAAATATCATTTTGTATCGTGGATTTACAAAAACGAAAAACAAGAAAGATTTTTAAATGGAAATTATACCTGCATTAAGGTGTATTATTCACCAATACCCTTGGTGATCTGACTTTTGAATTTGAACTGAAACACAATAACTAGATTTCCAACTACGAAAAATAGCCGATATCATCTACAGACATCTTATTCGATGATTCCGTTTTACTCGCAGCCTAAAAAAATAACGAGAATAAAAATTTTCGTTAAAATCTGATAAGACAAGTTGAGCAAAATAAGATCAGCAATTTTGAAAGATTTACGGTTTTTTTGTTTTGTTTTTTTGGGGGGAGGGGGTGGCTGTCATTTTTTTAACCTCTTTTCGCATAAATTCCTTCTTCACTTATTGAATGTTCATTTCTGATTTTGAAAATTTTAAACATACAACTTCAGATGGTGGAATAACTGTAAAAGTTTGAAATCTTTCATCATCATCATCACGGTTCTCACTTACTTTAGCTCAATTTTTTTAATTAAATATCCTATGTGTAGCTGTACTGCTCCTTACATTACTTTTTGACCAAAATATCAAGATATTAGAAAACACATCTGCGTTATATTGAATAATATTGCTATTCATTTGAACTACTATTTAAGAATTGTTATTTTTCGAATGAATACAATTCAAGACAAACTAAAAGATGTAGGAGGGACACGATCTTTGGAAATTGGACAAAGGAAGTAAAAAAAATTGGGGAAATGGAAAAAAATGTGGAAAATACTAGGAAAAGGAACACAAAAGGTTGAAAGTTGAACAACGGAAATAAGTATGGAAATTTGAAAAGGAACCAAAATAAATGTGAGAATGGGAAAGCTTGTAAAAAGAGGAATCTAAACAAAAAACATCCAAAAAAAAATTTTATGTACTCTGCACTTTTGCAATTTAGGCCCCGTTTTGGTCCCTTATAGCCCTGAAAGGAAATAAGTTATCAAAAACCTAATAGGTAAGCACCATGTTTAATTTTCACATGGAATATATTGAAAAACTGAATCAAGATCGGACTACAAATTTTTTTTTTGAGAATCGCCCCTTTTGGTTCCATTTATCTCATGAACGGTACATGCGACGTATATCTGTTGACGCATTACAGAATGAAATTTCCTCAGGAGCACACTGAAAGAAATCCCATCGAAATCCGATGAATAATAAACATTTTACAGTCAAATATGTGAAAACACCAAGTCTTGCCCTTTTTGGTCCCTTCTTTAAAAACATGAGGGGCTGGAAGTTAGCCAATGTTACTGCTGTTTATAAAGGAAAGGGTGGAAGTGAGAATGTTTCAAATTATAGACCAATATCTGTAACTAGTTGCTTTGGTAAAATGTTAGAAAAAACAATTTTTAGACATCTTCACAATTACCTTCTCGAAAACCAGATTCTGACTGACAAACAATCTGGGTTTCGTCATAAAGACTCAACAGTCAACCAATTATTAGTTATATATGACGTCATTATGAAAAATTTAGATGTAGGCAAAGATGTAAGGTTCATTTTTTGTGATGTCTCCAAGGCCTTTGACAGGGTATCGCACAGGTGATTATTATATAAGCTGCAAAAATATGGAATAAATGGAAATTTATTAAACTTGTTCAGAAGTTATCTCTCTGATCGGACACAACGAGTCTGCATGGATGGAAGTTCTTCTCCCTGGAAAACTATCAATGCTGGAGTTCCACAGGGATCTATACTTTGTCCATATTTGTTTATTTTGTTCGTCAATGACATAGTAGATGTTGTCTCTAATAATATTAAACTTTTTGCTGATGATACATCGCTCTACTGTGTTGTTGACGACCAAAATTCAGCCGCTGAGTCTTTGAATGATGACTTGAATGAATTACATACCTGGTCCTCAAATTGGGGTGTTAAATTTAATTCTACTAAGACTAAACCCATTCTATTTACTAGAAAACAAAATGTTGACTGTCGAACATTATATATGGACAATACGCCACTTGAAATGACTAACACCCATAAACATTTAGGACTGACCTTCAATTCTAAAGGTCTTTGGAGAGATCACATTGATGAAATCTACACCAAAGCTTGCTCACGTCTCAATATATTGAGAATGTTGAAATATAATGTTGACAGAACGTCCCTAGAAAAATTATATATAGGTTTTATTAGACCAATCTCAGAATATGGTAATATTGTTTGGGATAACTGTACCCAGCAGGAATCAAATCTAATTGAGTCAGTTCAATATGAAGCTGCTCGTATTATAACCGGAATGAGAAGGGGGACCTCCAGATCAAAATTGTATAAAGAATTAGGCTGGGACTCATTGGAAGTAAGACGCAAAAATCAAAAGTTGACTCTTGTTTATAAGGCCCTACATGGTGACCTTCCCTCTTATTTTTCTGATCATTTTTTCACTCATGTTAATAATAATGATGATTTTCCACTTAGAAACCCCCGTTATTTTAAAATACCATACGCACGCACACAGTCGTATAAAAAGTTTTTTCCAAGTGACTTAGATGCATGGAATCAGTTAGATGTAGATACTCAAAATCTCACATCAATTTCTTTATTTAAAAATAAACTCAACCAAGATCTGAATAAAGCGCCAAAGCATTTTGCCATTGGACCTCGAAGACTAAATATTATTTACTGCCAGCTTCGAAATGAGGTTAGCAATCTAAAACATCATTTATTTCTTTCACACTTGTCTGAGAGCTCTCCAGTGAGTGTGGTATGGGTATTGAGGATAATTTTCATTACTTCTGGGTCTGTCCTAAATATATTCAATAGCGTGTTCAACCCTCTTTGCAACTCAGAAAATTTGGGAATATATTGGATTTAAATACTCTTCTTGGCAACAATTACAGTGATATATCATCTGATGAAAATACAGAAATTATCATGGCAGTCTTGTCTTATATTGATACTACTAAAAGATTTAATGAACACAGTGATGCTGCATGCATATATACATATGAATAATTTAGTTATATTATTATTTAGCAAAGTGTTTGATGTCATGATCCCTAACAGCAAGTTTCAAATGTCATTTCTTTTTGTTTTGTTTGTTTGTGTATCTTTTTTTCTCCTAGCTTTTATCCTCTATTTTTATTTATCTTTCATCTCATTTTGGATTTATTCTGTCTGATTTATATAAAAAAAAATAATCATTAAAATTATATTTAAAAAAATATTTCAATTATTAAATCATTGATGGGCTACAAGCCAATTTTATTTCTCCATTAAATATCCAAAATATACTTCAAGATATATATAGATACATAAATTCTAAGAAATTATGTTTCATCTTATACTCTAATAATTTATATTTGTTCGCTGTTATTAGACATGCAAATATCTAAAAAATATTTTTGTGTCAAATGTATCTCCTATCTACATGTATTTATATATATAGAGAGAGAAAAGCGTTTGCTCCAGGAAGCTCCTTACAAGCCTTATAGTTGGTTTCGTTTCATTGATGACATTGAAATGAAATGGACAGATACTAGATAGCATCTTGACGAATTTATCGAATTTTTAAACAGTTACCATCCTTCAATTAAATTCACCGCCAACATATCGGAGATTTCAAATGTATTCCTCGACACTACTTCAACACTAGCCGACGGAAAAATAAGCTTTGATTTACACACTAAACCGACCGATACGCACGCATATCTGCTACCGAGCAGTTGTCATCCAAGACACTGTGTCGATGCAATCCCTTATAGTCTCTCCACCAGACTACGTCGGATATGTTCAGATGACCAAACATTCAACAAGAGGACTAAAGAACTAAAAGACCATTTAGTTAATAGGGGTTACAAAGCACACAAAGTGCAAAAAAAACAATTGAAATGGTTTCAACATTAGAACGCAAACAGTTGTTGCAATAGAGGAATAAAAAGAAAAGAAATTCACGTATTCCATTCGTTACGACCTTCCATCCGCAACTCCCAGATTTGTCAGCTATCACACGTGAATGCATGAAAGTCCTGCATGTGTCACCTAAAATGAAAGAACTTTTCCCCGAACCACCACTTATATTATTTTGCAGACCCAAGAAGTTGAAGTATATGCTTGTTAAAGCCAAACTTAAATCAACAGAAATAGGACAATTTAAGACCTGCAAAGACAAACGTTGTCTTTTGTGCAGTTCCACAATTCCACAACATCGACGTTCAAGAGCACAGCAACTGGCGAGAATTATAAAATCTTTGCTAATTTGTCCTGTAAATCGGAAAATGTAATTTATTTAATTACGTGTGCGGTATGTCAACAACAATATATCGGTGAAACAAAGAACTCACTAAATCTCTGCATTGATCTACACCGTAATCACATACAGAAAAAAGAATTAACACAGGCTACAGCTGTCCATTTCAACAGCATTGGACATAGCTGGACAGACATGCAAGTTGTCGCCATTGACCAAAATAAATCTTGGAATGAGACAAAGCGACAAGCAAAAGAACGTTTCTGGATTCAAAAAATCAAATCCAGCTTGAATATTAAGACTTGATTTCTTTAGAGATGATTGAAATTCTTTAACACACTGAAATTTGTTATATTTTAAAAACACCATTTCTAATTACAGATATAATTCTTAACGAAACATCCATTTACTTCACTTATTGATTTGGTTAATTTTTTTTTACCGATGTACATTTACCGACAGTTTTTTTTCCATTTTCCCTCCGGGCATTCATCTCGTATTACATTAGTGTTAACCAGCGTCCAGAATGTAGTTCTGAATAGTTCGTGTAGATTTACTTTTGTACATAGTTTTTGTTTGATTTTTTTTTTGTTTTTATTGTGTTTTGATAAAGACACGGATAGTTGTCGAAATATCAACTGAATTAATTGTGTACTATTCACTTTCGTCTATTGTTTGTTATATATATGTGTTCCATCTTGTAGGGAGAGGATATATATATATATATATATATAGGCTATGCCTGTTATCCGATCCCATTGAATACATTTATATTCAAAAAAATATTTGAAACATGGGCAAACCATTACACGACCTCAAATTTTTTTTTGCGGTCGTATAAAAAAAGTAAGAACTACTCACACTTATGCAAAAATAAAAAGACATAAATTGTCTTTAAACCGGTTATCAGTCTGCAACTACTCAAATAAATTTGAGGGGTTTGTGGCACCAATCAAATCCCCCTACCACTTTTTTGGTTCAAAGTGGGTTAGTATGTTTTTCTTTGTACTGAGCCGACGGGAACACCTTAGACTTAAATGATATCATTATTTATGCTTACTTTTAAATAAAAAGAAAAGAATTCTTCTTAAAGTTCTATTTAAAACGCATGTACAAACTTGGTCGAATTATGTAATTATTACCAATTAACCATAAAGAATGCTTATCATATTCACGACTAATAAATGACTATTATTAGCAGTCAGTTAAGCAGAATATGTTTTTATTTAAATTTATAAGGATGTTTAAAAATAGAGAACATGATATGCACTTTAGTGCAGTTAAATTTATCATATACATAGCTTATAGGTAAAGATATAAAAGGATTTACAAATAATTTGATTAATCTTTTATTAAAAAGTAACTCCACTCAATAACTTTTACAACTCTCAGTACAAAAAATACCACTTTAACACCATCATGTTTGAAGTGTTTCTCTTTCTTCTATTAAGTTTTCTTCCAACGCATAAGCATGCTATATTTCAGTTTTGTTTTGCGAATTCTTTAAGGGTGTGTTTGCACAACAGCATCAAACATATAGAAAAATAAAAGTCTTCTTAAGATCCCGAAAATTTGTAAACTGATAGATACAATGTAGATAGATAGATATAATGTTACATTGTATCTATTTTTTTTCAATCAGATTCAAACTTTTGATATGCGAAATAAGACAAAACAAAAAACAAAAACATGTATTTTACATAAAAACCAGTGCACTGTGTGAACATTAAAGCCAAGGTTCCTTGAAACACGTGTACAGCATAATTAAATTTACTGTTCATTTTTGCAAATTTGGTATTTTTGTATTTCCAATTAGGTTGGAAGACCGCATTCTCCTATTTCACAAACAAAACTTAAACTTACAGCTCATGCCTGTGGCCAATACAGTACAGTGACTTCCTTGATGAAGCCTGGTTGCTCACAAATAGACTACTTCTACAAGGGTATGTTACCTAACACTTGAAGTCATCCCTCCAGAAGTTTTACGGTCGACATCATCATCTTGTTGACATATTCATCACGGCGGGTGTCTTATAAGAAGCAGGAGATGCTTACTCTACCGGTGCACCTGATCTCACCCATGGTTTTTATTGGGTCCGTGTTGTTCATCTTTTTGTGGGTGTGTGTGTATGTGTGTGTGTCTTATTTTTAGCTCACCTGACCCAAAGGTTCAGTGTGAGCTATTGCCATCCCTTGGCGTCCGTCGTCTGTCGTCCGTTAAACTTTTCACATTTTCATCTTCTCCTCTGAAACCACTGAAGCAAATTCAACCAAACTTTACAGGAATGATGTATGGAAGGTCCCTTACAAAGATTGCTCATTTTGTTCCGATCCGATAAAAAACATGGCCGCCATGAACTTAGGTTTAACATAGGACCCTATGGGAAAAATCACATTTTCATCAACTCCTCTGAAATTGCTGAAGCAAATTCAACATAACTTTACAGGATTGATGTACTAAAGGTCCTTTACAAATATTGCTCATTTTAATCGGATTCGACAAAAAACATGGCCGCCAGCACGGAACTTAGTTTAACATTGGCCCTATGGGAAATTCACATTTTGATCTTCTCCTCTGAAACCACTGAAGCAAATTCAACCAAACTTTACAGGAATGATGTATGGAAGGTCCCTTACAAAGGTTGCTCCTTTCGTTCCGATCCGATAAAAAACATGGGTACCAGCGCAGAACTAAGGTTTAACATTGGACCCTATGGGAAAAATCACATTTTCATCAAATCCTCTGAAACTGCTGAAGCAAATTCAACACAACTTTACAGGATTGATGCACTCAAGGTCCTTTTCAAAGATTGCTCATTTTAATCGGATTCGACAAAAAACATGGCCGCCAGCACGGAACTTAGTTTAACATTGGCCCTAGGGAAAATTCACATTTTCATCTTCTCCTCTGAAACCACTGAAGCAAATTCAACCAAACTTTACAGGAATGATGTATGGAAGGTCCCTTACAAAGATTGCTCATTTTGTTCCGATCCGATAAAAAACATGGCCGCGAGTGGGTAACTTAGGTTTAACATAGGACCCTATGGGAAAAATCACATTTTCATCAAACCCCCTGAAACTGCTGAAGTAAATTCAACATAACTTGACAGGATTGATGCACTAAAGGTCATTTACAAAGATTGCTCATTTTATTCGGATTCGACAAAAAACATGGCCGCCAGCACGGAACTTAGTTTAACATTGGCCCTATGGGAAATTCACATTTTCATCTTCTTGTCTGAAACCACTGAAGCAAATTCAACCAAACTTTACGGAATGGTGTATGGAAGGTCCGTTACAAAGATTCCTCATTTTGTTCCGATCCGATGAAAAACATGGCCGCCAGCGCGGAACTAAGGTTTGACATTGGACCCTATGGGAAAAATCACATTTACATCAACTCCTCTGAAACTGCCGAAGCAAATTCAACATACATTTACAGGATTGATGCCCTAAAGGTCCTTTACAAAGATTGCTCATTTTATTCGGATTCCACAAAAAAAAAACATGGCCGCCAGCATGGAACTTAGTTTAACATTGGCCCTATGGGAAATTCACATTTTCATCTTCTCCTCTGAAACCACTGAAGCCAATTCAACCTAACTTTACAAGAATGATGTATGGAAGGTCCCTTACAAAGATTGCTCATTTCTTTGCGATCCGATAAAAAACAAGACCGCCAGCACAGAACATATTTTAACATAGGATCCTATGGGGTAAACATCACTTTCATCACCTGTTGTAAGCATTTTGTCAGGTGAGCGATTCAGGATCAGTATCTGAGCCTGTAGTTCTGACTTGTTTTCTTTTCTGTGCCGTACTCATGTTGTGTCTCTGTTTCTTTGTTGTTTCCGATGTTGCCATTGTCCAAGGATTGTTTGTTTTTGCATTAATGATTCGGTTCTTTAAAACATAGCGCAATCTTAGTTTTAAATCATATGCTCAAAATAAATACAATGTTAATTTACACATGTTCAATCATTCATCATCGCCAGCAACTGACATAGGGCAAATTTACACTCTTTTTTTAAATTTACGCAGTTTCAGTCTAATGCAGTATTGGCACACTTGTGTGAGTAAAATGCATAGGTATGTACTACTATTCATGGCAATGCTTATATAGGCCATGGGCTGAAATCACTTTCCGTGAACGCCCCTCCCCTCTTGTGATCAAGACCGATTTTTTTCCAATCCTTTTATGTCCCCTCTTCAAAATAAAACATGTTAAAACAAATATAACCTGCAAACATTTGGCCACTTTTATAGTACACCACGCAAAATTCTCGTATTTTAGTTTTAACCTGAATTTCATCTTTTAAGCTCCATAATTTTTATGGAGATAAGTTAGATGTACTGAACTTTGGAACCAAATTGAAGGTTATTTCATATCCGTTACAAGAACACATGATCTGGAGATACAAAAAAAATGTATCCCTCCCCTGCAAAAAATTGCGAAAATAACGACTTTTAAGCTGTCAATTCCTTTCAGAAGAATAATTTCACAGTTACTTCGGTATTCAGTTATTTGATCTTGTTTTTATGCCTAGTTTAACAGTTGTGATACGATTATCTTGATTTTTCAAGTTTTTATATTGAATTTTCATGCTTTTTACCTTGAATTTTCAAGTTTTAACTTGAAATTTCAAGTTTTATCTTGAATTTTCAACTTATTATCTTGAATTTTCAAGTTTCTGTCTTGAATTTTCAAGTTTCTGTCTTGAATTTTCAAATTTTTATCTTGAATTTTCAACTTCATTATCTTGAATTTCCAACTTATTTTCTTGAATTTTCAAGTTTTTATCTTGAATTTCAACATAGAAATCTTTGAAAAATAAATTCTGAGTGGCCGATATGGGCTTCCGTACTTATGAACACAATATCATTTTTTACTTTTTCTTTAATTATTACAATGTCAATAATATTGGAATTGATGAAAAAAATGTATCAGACAAATTTTTTTTCTTTTAAGATATTTTGTAGGTCTTAACCTATATGTTCCAAAAATAAAATAAAAATGATATGTCACCGATGATCTTTTCCTGTTAGCTGGCTTTGAAATTCAGGCCAAATTCAGTATTTTTCAGCAATATTTACAAAGAATATATAGGGAACTGTGAGAACATGCTTATTGTTTATCTCTCAAATAAAATAAATATCAGACAGATTTTTTAATTTTTTTTGGACATTTCAGAGATANAAAATCTAGAAAAAAATAACCAGGACAGTACTTGTCCTGAAAAAAAAATGCAGGATGGTAGATTTGGCTGTATAATTTTAAGGATATTGAAAAGAAAAAGTCAGGCGCGCGTAAGCGCGCAAAAAAAAATGCAGGCTTTCAATTTTCCAAAAATAAAAAGGCAGGATGGAAAATTTGACCATAGCCCCCCCCTAAAAATCAAATGGTTGCTCCCTTAAGCTATCTGTTACGCTGAAAAAATCTACATGTCACCGTTCGATTAAGAAAGTTATTTGATATAGTTTACGAAATAGACAATATTTACTTGAAAAGGGGGCTAATTCGGGGGAAAGTGTATGTCAATCTATTATGACGTCACAATGAATAGGCCAATTCAGGATTATTTCGGCTTGAAAATCAAGTCAATTCCGCATGCGATTCGTGTTACACAAATGCGCCAACCAAATGCGCCGCGTATTAGTGTCGATCTACCTTAAAAATAACCAAATACCGAAGTTACTGTCATGATGCAGGTGTCATAATTAGATGTGGTCTCTATATATCAAAATGCAGTTTTATAATTTTTCACATACTTTCAATTTAAATTATTTGCATACATGTATTTTAATACATTTTAGGCGGGGAAGTAGTTCACAAAAATTGTCTCACCTCAGGCGGGGAAGTAGTTCACAAAAATTGTCTCCCTTGTAAATTTGTTTACCTGCCATGTCCTCAAATAAGCAAGGTGTGTGATGCCACAGCCACGGTAAAAAAAATCACAAATTTCTAGCAATTGCGGTATTTTTTACAATTCACATACTATGTAATTTATGCTGCAACAAGCACTGTAAGGAACAGATATATGAGAAATATACAAATGTCGTTGATCAATTCATAAAACATTGTTTTAAAACCAACTCTGATCTGATGGTCAAAACTATGATAATAAAGAAAAAAATCTAGCCACCCTCAAAGGGCATGGGCGGAAACAAAATTAAGAAGTATTATTAAATATATCATTATGCATCGTATAAACCATATGAAATTGATTTCTGCATATGGCCTTTTTCAGGATCCACTTTATTCAAGTTTTTAAGTAGGGAGAAAATGGACTTTTCATTATATTTTTAGCTCGCGAGTGATTTGCACTCACTGTGAAATAAATACATGGGGCAATTAAAAGGGTATGTATTACTTTAAATATTTTCACTTCGTTAAATTTCAAGATTTTCGGGCACGTATTAATTAGTATTTGAGGTGTAATATAAGGGTGGTTACTATTTGGTATTCTTTTAGAGAGATTTGTTGACAGTTTCCTATTTATACAAAGTTGATTCCCGAAAGAAACCTCAGAAAGAATGCATAGGAGATAAAAAATCGATCTAGTTTGAACTTTTATTCTGGTGAAACGCTACAAAGGGCGGACATAAAAACTTGCACATGGAATAACAGGGGTATTGGCAATCCGTATACAAAATTTTGTCAAATCTAAAGATGGCCTTTTTGGGGATCCACTTTGAAAGACAGACACCAACTTTATACAATTATTGACTTTGCTATAGGTTGCTACTGGGATTTATCAACCTGAAAAAAGTTATATTAACCGAGCTGAAAGCGAGGTGAATATTGCTTTTTGAGGGTTGATAAGTCCCTGTAGCAACCTATTCAAAGTCTATAATTGTTTTATTATATGATTATACATAAAGACAGTATTACCGTCAATCAATGAGAAATTGAAATTTTTTTTTCGTGTCTTTTTCTTTTGTAAATTCATTCTTTTGAGGATACTGACGATTTAAATTGTATACATAAAATTAATTTGCGTCTTGAATTAAGAAAAAGAGAAAAATAACAATAAATTTAAGAAAATTATTTAATAATGATGTTTTATCCTAAATTACGTTGACTATGGAAATCTGGAATTTTTATTTCTATTTTTAGCCCATTGTAGGTTGACATGACGTTCCAGACACTCTGTGTGCAATTTATAGCCCGTTTTAGGTTGACATAACATTCCATACAACCTATGAGCTATTTATAGCCCATTTTAGGTTGACATGATACATACTCATTACTTTTCAAACAGTTTTCAGCAAATCAGAAAACAGATAAAATACAACAATGTAATAAGATCTTTTATGCCCATTTGTGCATCGTATATGCATCTATATGTTCACCTGCGGTAATCTACGATGTTTTCATATAAATTCAAAATAAAGGAATGGAAAATATTAGTATTTGTTTCATTTGAAATAACTTTTATAATTATGCATCTATGGTAAACATTCCAAAAAGTAACATTTCTACCTCATTTAAACGAGAGCTCAATATCTATTGTTCAATTTCAGGTTACAATAAACCAAATAATTGCTTTTGGAACGCATCTAGCTTTTGAACACAACATTTCATTCAGAATAAAGCGGTAGATCATCAACGATTGATTGATAATAAAATGAACTATTCAAAACTAAAACTGAATAATGTATACTCAGTTGAAATATTATAATTTATTTTTCGTTATTCTACCCCTGCCCATCATATGTGAGATTTTAATGCCTAGGGTGGGGATTTGAAAAATATCGTTTTTGAATATCACCTCTTTTGAGCCTCAAATTAAACCCAGAAAAGCCATGGGAACCCCCATTTTTTATTTTAATATAATAAAGGTCTTTATATGTAGTTTTCATTTTCTGGACATCCGAGCATAAAATTAACCTACTTCTATTTCTAAAATTTTGTTGAAAAGGGGAACCCCCATACGGAAATAACATTATAAAGTACAGGCTTTGTTAGAAATCCTGTTCTAAATGATTCTAAACTATGAATAGTTTTATGAAATTACGATTCAGCCTTTAAAACTGTTTAGAAATATCGAGCTTTCACAATTATAGTCTGTTTCTTGACCTAGAGAGATTTTTCCCCTAAAAAGGGGGGTGTGCTCCGAATACCTTCCATATTTCTAACTACGCTTATGATATGTTCCTGTATGGGATAAATATTGATGCACCTTTTATACAAGTTCAAATTTTGTGACATCATTTGTCCAAAAACATTTTTCGTTACGGAAAAATGACATTTTTTTTATTTTGAAATTTTACCGAAATAACGCCAAAATACCGCTTCCACAAAACAACCCCAGCTATCTTTTATTGACACATTCAGCCACAACTTTCTGCATAATCTTCATTTAGATGTTTGAGATTTTACTACTCGAAGGCGAACTAATCACTATGTATTGTCTTTTTTAACTTATAGTCTGTTTCAAAATTGTCCTTTTGGATCATGTTGGCATAGGTCTCTTTTCTTCTTCCAAATATGGACATGCTATTACGTAATTGATTATTCCAACCACCAACAGAGATGCCTTGTCATAAGCTGTAAACATCCAGGGAAAAAA
>MJUU01068787.1:202122-244149 GCA_002080025.1 Modiolus philippinarum
AAATTACTTCAATCCCCAAAATGAACACACTCTGTTGCCATGGCAACGACCTTTGTTATAGTTTGCATCTGCGCCTTGAGTTCTCTTCTTTCTATTATATTTAACTGTTCTGAAACTACATACATCGAATATATTGCTATATACAATGTATTTCAATTATTTGAAACATAAATGGCAAATCTTTATGTCATTGGTTCTCTAGTTGCCATAGTAACTGCTGTTTTATTACCCAAAAAGGTATAAAATGCTTATTAAAGATGTTATTTCATAAATGTTGTTCTCGCAAAACACGCATGCTGAATGAGTAAAAATAAGTAAAATGTTTACAAACGATTTAATACCAAGTAGCACCCCGAGGGAACCCCGGGATATAGAAATAGGACCTAGTATCTCCGGCTTGCGGGGTATGACCCCTCCTAAACGGGACTGACCCCGAGGGAACCCCGGGATATAGAAATAGGACCCATTCCGTGGTTGTGCGGGATTGATATATACACAACCCATCTTTCGGATGGCATGTAAACTCAGGTCCACGTGTTGGAAGAAATGCCACGCTTCCTGCACGTTAAAGGACCCTTGTAGCAAGCTCTTTTTGAATGGTCCGTAGGTGATCGGCTATAAGGCTAAACTCCTCGCCCTTTTCGATTTCACCCTACTTTTCCAGTGGCAGTCAGAATTTCCCGTCCCATGGCCCTTTCCATACCCCAAAGTGATTATTTATTAACAAACTTGTTCTCGTCTTGATATAGCTGAAATATTGCTGAGTAGACGTTAAACAATATTCAATCAATCAATCAATACCAAGTAGCAGAATTCTTGACAACTGTCATAATGTTGCCATAGCAGCGGACAATCTTGTGCAAAAAAAACTTAATTTTTTTGCGTTCACAGTGCTTCCAAGTCACAGACTTATCTCTTAAATCCGTCATGCTGAACAACCAGATGGAAAAAAAATTTGCTAATACTTTGGTCTGGTAAGTTTATTCCAATACAACTGTTGAATCGTTACCATAGCAACGGGCCATGTTGTGTCAAACACCTTTTTGTATTTAATGTGTTCCTAAAGCAAACCAAATAANTGCTTTTGGAACGCATCTAGCTTTTGAACACAACATTTCATTCAGAATAAAGCGGTAGATCATCAACGATTGATTGATAATAAAATGAACTATTCAAAACTAAAACTGAATAATGTATACTCAGTTGAAATATTATAATTTATTTTTCGTTATTCTACCCCTGCCCATCATATGTGAAATTTTAATGCCTAGGGTGGGGATTTGAAAAATATCGTTTTTTGAATATCACCTCTTTTGAGCCTCAAATTAAATCCAGAAAAGCCATGGGAACCCCCATTTTTTTATTTTAATATAATTAAGGTCTTTATATCCGGACATCCGAGCATAAAATTAACCTGCATCTATTTTTAGAATTTTGTTGGAAAGGGGAACCCCCATACGGAAATAACATTATAAAGTATTTGGTTTATTGTTTCCCCGCCTGACCTGTAAATTTGTTTACCTGCAATCTCCTCAAATAAACGAGATGTGTGATGACACAGCCACGGGAAAAAAAATCAAATTTCTAATATTTGCGGTATTTTTTTACATTTCACTTACTTTATATCTTTTGCTGCAACAATCGCTGTATTGTACAGATATATGAGAAATATACAAATGTCGATGATTAATTCATAAAACATTGTTCTAAAACCAACTCTATCTGATGGTCAAGGCTGTGTGATAATAAAGAAAGAAATCTAGCCAGATGGGGCATGGGCGGAAACAAACTTGATTTAGGAGTTTTATTAAATATATAATTATGCATCGTATAAACCATATGAAATTGATTTCTACATATGGCCTTTTTCAGGATCCACTGTTTTCAAGTATTTAAGTAGGGAGAAAATAGACTTTTCGTTATATTTTTAGCTCGCGAGTGATTTGTACTCACTGTGAAACAGTATTTGAGGCGTAATATAAGTGTAGTTACTATTTGGTATTCTTTAAGAGAGATTTATTGACAGTTTCCTATTTATATGTGATAGCCTGCATTTTTCAGCGTTATTATTTTTAGAGTGTATTATTAGTTTGATTTATTTCACATTTAATGTTTAATATATTTATATTTATCAATTACAGATTGTAATTAATCGAGTTTTGATTATTTAATATTTTTGACGTATTTCGACATTCGGACTTACTTTGACAGACGACGTATGTTATTGGTTTTTGTCTATTTCGATTTGTGGGTATTAATTTCTAAATTCAATCCATGGTTCATTTGACCGCATACTTTCTCTATTCCTATTGGTCCTTGTAGTTTGGCGCTTCTATTCTATTGTTCTAATCTTTTTAAACACTCCACTCTAGAAATTTGACGGACAAAGATGTGATTTTGTCTTCTGTCCTGTTTGGTGAAATCTAATATATTATTGATATTCTTGGATATTACTATTTCATTTATGAAGGTCAGTTTCTTTCTTATATTCAGTAACATTACATTAATAGTCCGAAATTAATATTTTATCCAGAATGAGCGATCTGAGCGTATGAATGGAGATTGAATGTCGAGTGAGAGACGAGCGCTGTAAGATTGATTAAATAATATAAATGGAGCAAGAATAAAATATCTCTAGATAAATACATTTTTATATATTTTGGAAACGAGTAATGATTCTATATTTTTGTATGTAAATAAGTATAATACTCGTTAAATAGGATTTTAATATTAAACCCGAATGAGTGAGAATTCGAGAATGCCGTGTGAATGATTTAAATTTGCAGTATAAACGTTTTCTAAATGTAAATAACGATGCGTACCTTTAATTTTGATTTGATAACTATTTTTAACTGATGGGTACAAATTATTATGTTTACAGGTGAATATCTATTTATATATAATATTCACAGTAGTCCTTATTTTGTTATTAATAGGTATCTGGTCTATCTTGGTCTAAAGATGTAATCTGACTGAATCTGTAGTACGCAGGAGGCCTTTGCACCTCATGCGAGGTAAGAAAGTACCTGTTTTACATTTTTGCTTAGTTTGCTGCTATTATTTGCTTACCGCTTATTTTTTGCATGCAGCTTTATGCTTTTAGCTTTTTGCTAGTTTTGCTTGTTTGTATTATAAACTAGTTTACGATTTTGTAGAATACCCGAAAACAAACTCGTGGCTGTAACTTATTGTTATTTTCATGTATTGTCCGTCAGTAAGAATTTATTGATGTGAATATACCGAATATGGAGTAAATGTGCATTTTATATCTAGACAAACTTTCAGGACAATACCGCTAACATACAGATTCTATTTATTGTATTTTTACTTCAATAAGCAACACATTTTTTTTATTTAACATGTGTATCGACTGTGTATTGTTTATAACCGGTATTTTGTTTACAAATATATGTGAACTATGAACCCTGAACTTTGCCTTACTATTGTGTTTATATTTTTACAGGGTTATTGTTATCCTGCTGTAATCGATGGAAATAAATATTCGAACCTGATGTATTTGTTTTGTTGCTCTACCAAAACCGGCTACATATACAAAGTTGATTCCTGAAAAAAAGCCCCAGAAAGAATGCATAGGAGATAAAAATTCGATCGTGTTTGAACATTTATTCTGGAGAAACGCTACGAAGGGGGACATAAAAATTTGCACATGGAATAACAGGGGTACTGACAATCCGTATACAAAAGTTGGTCAAAATCTAAAGTTGGCCTTTTCGGGGATCCACGTAGAAAGACAGACACTAACTTGATCTTTTATGCCGATTTGTGCATCTATACGTCACCTGCGGTAATCTACATTGTTTTCATATAAATTCAAAATAAAGGAATGAAAAATATTAGTATTTTTTTCATTGGAATTAACTTTTATAATTATGAATCGATGGTAAACAATCCAAAATTAACATTTCTACCCCATTTAAACGAGAGTTCGATTTCTATTGTTCTATTTCAACCACTCCCCCGCCTGTGTACAGTCAATGCATTTACATGCGTCAAAAACACAAGTTAGTAAAATTATAATGACCATTATGATAACTGAAAAGTACCTGCACTTTTACCATTCTAAGTTAGCTCTGTTATTATTTCTTGGGAGGGATATTTTTCTGAAAAAAATTTAATGTTATATATACCTTTCTTTGTTTCCAAGTAATTTTTGCAGCGGTAAATTGTAAGAAGTCATGTTATTACTGTTTTTGAGAGAAAAATATGTATTGCTGGTTGTAAACTTTATCATAACTTATCAGTCAAATACTTAATTCAAGAAAAAGAATCTTACAGTGAAGCCATCCTTTTGAACTTTGTTTCAATGGAGACTTTTAGTTCCATGGCCAAAAAAATGCAAAATTTTCATTGGCTATGGAGATATGATATTTTAGATTTCAAATTTAAGTTGTTATTGGACATGTCCGTCCGTTACACCTGAGGGTACCTATCTAGTATCCGCCACTCCTCCTGAACCAGAGAATAGATTTTCATGAAACTTTAACACACTTTTTATGACATAATGTAGATATGTACCTCTTATTTCAGAATTTGATTTGATTGTTTTTTGGGGTTTCCCATAGCAAAACATGGACTTACCCATTACATTACATGTGGGTACCCATCTCTTATCTGCTACTCCTCCGTAACCACTGAATAGATTTTCATGAAACTTTAAAACAGTCTTTATGACATAATGGAGATGTGCACCTCCTATTTCAGAATTTGATTTGATTTATTTTTAATATCTGGAATCAAATGGGGGTGCGGCGGGTATTTATAAGTGAGCTTTGCTCACAGTTTTTCTATGTCACATCTTATTATAGCCTATGCCTACTATGTTGGGCGTCTACCGGTAAAGCAGCTACTATGAATTCTAACATCTTGTCCATCTGCTTTATCTGTTAGGCTGATTCAATTTTTCATTTGATCATATTTGCAACCGCTCCATTTTTAGGCAGTCTTCGGAGGAGCGACTTCCCTCGGATTGAATATATACGTATCGCATATATTTAATATACTTTCACTTTCGGCTTGTTCAGCTTCCGATGTTTCTTGACGTTAAGATACGGTGTGTAGAAAGTTTGTCGGATATCGGAGTGAGCTTGTAACGATTTTGTTAATTCGCATACTAATTTGTATAAGAGAAAGCTTGATTGAAATTACCCCATTTTACAAAAAATCTACTCAAATGTTTTTTGCGTATCTTGCAGTCGAGATCTTTAAAGGCATTTCTTCAAACAATTATACAATCCAACGGCTGTCCTCTATCTTCAACACCACACATTGTCTTCATTATAGCGTAAAGCCCTACATCAAAATTGATTCGTTGGCAGGAAAGTAAAGAAAATTGAAAGTAAATTTAAAGTAAAAATATTTAAAAAAATAACCTTGCCTTTGAATGGAAGAAAATACAGGACTTTCGAGATAGGAACTCTCGTGTAATTGAAAGGGTTCACCTTACTAGTGCTTTAGTTTTTTGGCGTTCTTATTCATTTTTGTTTATTTGTTTTGTCTTTGTTATGCTGTCTAAATTCGTGTTGGATATGAATTGCTGTGATTTTGGATTTTTTATTTTGGAATCCCTCCTTTCATCATTTTTGCTTCGGCATTCGTTTGCCGATGTATTTGTCATCTGTTTCTTTTCCTTCACAATATTTGGTAAAGAAATAATTTTTGGTCCTGCATAACTACAGAAAATTTTAAAAAAATGCAGTTTTTCAGATTATTAATAGCGCAACAAAATGTCACAGTGCTTTCCAAAATAACTGCAAAGCTTAGTTTACTATTAAATAATAAAAAAAAACGTAATTTTACGAGCACCAAGTAAGCTTAAGGCAGTGTTTGAAATTAAGAAAGCCAATTTTGTGTATAAAATTGTTGTTCATTGTATCTGAAACAGAAAAGAATTTGCAAGTAGTCAGTGATGGAAGAAAGATGTTTTATATTAAGTACATTATAATAATGATCCTAATTCGTTGTCATCAAGATGATTGAAATACTCTTAAACTAACCTTGTTTTTAATCAAGTATAATTCTTATTCTTAAACGAATGATTCTTAAACGAACCAATAAGCTATTCGTTTAAGAATCTATTGAATCGATCAGCTGCGAGGGTCAATGAGAACTAAAGCATTATCAAATTTAAAAAATGCTTATGGGGCCAGTTACTTGTCCTCCATTCATGAGATATATGTCGCCGTTCCTGCCGATAAGGCCCCAAATAATATCATTTGTTTTAGCCCACCTGGCTATGCCAGGGTGAGTTTTTGCCATCACTAGGCGTCCAGCGTCCGTCGTAAACTTTTCATTCAAAGATCTTCTCCTCTGAAACCAGTGCGCCAATTGGAACCAAATCTGGTAACAATAGTCCTTGGATAGTACCCTTTGAAAATTATATCCGGTAGGTCTGTACCTCATCCAAGATTGCTGCCAGCGGGGAACATAGTTTTAACATTGGACCCTATGGGAAAACACTCAAATATCTTCTCAGAAACAACTAGTCCAACTAGAACTAAACTTAGTAACAATGGTCCTTAGATGGTCCCTTAAAAAAAAAGGTATCCCACAGGTCCCTACCTCATCCAGCGGAGAACATTCTTTTAACATTGCCCCTTTGTGAAAACACACTCAAGGATCTTCTTATCAGAAACTACAAGTCCAATTAGAATCAAACTTAGTCACAATGGTCCTTAGATAGTCCCTTCAAAAAAGGTATCCGACAGGTCCGTACCTCATACAAGATGGCCGCCGGGGGGGGAGGACATAGTTTTAACATTTGACCATATGGGAAAGCACATTCAAATATTTTTTTCTCAGAAACTACTGGTCCAATTGGTACAAAACTTAGTCAGAATGGTCCTTAGATAGTCCCTTCTGGATAATGTACCCGGCAGGTCTTTACCTTATCCAAGATGGCTGCCAGCGGGAAAAAATTAGATCCTATGGGAAAAACGCATTCAAATATCAGAAACTACCTGTCCAATTAGAACCAAAATTAGACAAAATGGTCCTTAGATGGTAACTTCCAAAAAAGGTATCTGACAGGTCCGTACCCCAAGATGGCTGCCAGTAGGGACCAAAGTTTAACATTGAACCCTATGGGAAAATATTCAAAACTCTTCTCTTCTGCAACCACTTGGCCAATTGAAACGAAACCAATTCAAGGTTGCCTCTTGCAGGGAAAGAAGTTTAAACTTTGGACCCTATTTGAAATGCCATTAATCTCCTTAAATCAGCCATGGTGCAGGTGAGCGATACAGGTTCTTGAGAGCCTCTTCTCATTTGCAAAAAATCATTACATAAATTGTTTAAAGAAAGAACTAGGCATTGATAGTTCCAAAGTCAATCTAACTTACGCAGCTACTACTCTATCAAAAGAGGAGATATTACAGAACCATAAATCTGTTTTGCTTTCCTTCGGGATTTCCATCAAAGTTGGAGACACAGATCTCCCCTCTTTGTACTGAGTACCAAAATTACATAAATGTCCATACAAAATAACGATACATCGATGGTTTGCCAAATGTTCCACAAAACCTATATCTAAATTGCTGACCTCCATCTTGACAGCTGTTAAAGAGTGCCTTCAAAAATACTGTGATACTTGCTTTTCAAAAAGCGGTGTAAATTAAATTTGGATTTTGAAATAAAATGTACTCTAAAGATCTACTTGACATCTTAAACTCTAGGTAACAGCATTTAAACTCTCGACTTCTCCACACTTTAAACACTATTTCTCATACCAACAACAAAAATCTCGGCTGAAAGGTTTAATTCATAGATGATATATGTACAGTGTTGTAGGTAGAGAACAAACCTCCTTTGTGAAAAATGATTCCGAATCGTAGAAAAAATATACTGACAGAGGAAGAAGTGATTAAAATGTTAAATTTTTTGATCGACAATAGAGAAACTTGTTTTTCAACAGACTATCTGAATTCCTATGGGCACAAACTATGCACCTCTCCTAGCCGATCTGTTTTCTACTCTTATGAGGCTGAATTCATCGAAGGGATTCTTCAAAATAAAGATAAAAAACTGGACCAATCCTTCAATTTTAGCTTCCGTTATATAGATGATGTTTTGTCACTAAACAACCCTCGCTTTTGTGGTTTTCTTCATCTGATCCATCCAAAAGAGCTTGAAATTAAGAATACTACAGACACTTCAACATTGGCCTCATTCCTTGATCTTTATTTTTAAATTGACAACAGAGAAAGACTTCAAACTAAGCTGTGCGACAAACGCGATGACTTCACTTTTCCTATAGTCAACTTCCCTTTTCTTTGTAGCAACATCCCAACAGCGCCGGCATACGGAGTTTACATCTTCCAGCTCAATCGCTATTCAAGAGCGAGCCTGTGTTCAATACAGTGACTTCCTTGATAGAGCCCGGTTGCTCACAAATACTAGTATGCTATTTAAACAAGGGTATGTTACCAAAAAATTGATGTCATCCCTTCAGCAGTTTTACTGTCGACATCACCATCTTGTGGACCTCTATCGGATATCTGTTTCCTAGATGACAACAGATCTTTCCCTTTAAAAGCTTAATTGTTGTTCCCTCTACCGGATTTGACATGTTCAACACGGCGGATATCTTATAAGAAGCAGGAGATGCTTACTCTACCGGTGCATCTGATATTACCCATAGGTCTCAGATACCCTTTTCAGTGCCTCAAATGCTGAGTTAAAGAGTGCGTCAAAAATTTGTGCATGCTTATGATATGGTTGATCAGATGTCATTGTTGTAATAGTGGATTTATTTGAACAATTTTATTCTATTTTGTGAGAATGATAGTACATGTAAGAAACAAATCAATCAAAAGTGAATTTATTCATTACAGTAGGTTATTAGCAGTTTGTTTTGGTCACATGACACACAGCATGGACGGTATAAATAGCATGTTGTACAAATGGTGCGAAAATGGATGTAAGTGTTCGATGTATTTTATTTCGAAAAGTTATCCTTAATGATATCCTTTTTTATTGCTAAATCCAAACTCTTTGTGAAGGGCTTTCAGGCTATCGTAGTGGCTATGCTGGTTCATAACGTATACGTTGAGGGGGGACTTGTGTATTGGCACCATTTTTGCAAATTTTTGCAAATTTTAGGGTAATTTTTTCAACTTTTGCAAATGTTTCCATGGAAACATACAGCACACATATATTGTCAGAATGACTCAGATGTCTATGTAATTTAAAGTATTTGTTCCAAGGATTCCAAAGAGGTATAGGTTTACATATCTGTCATTTCACACTTTTTCAGTAAAACTCTGCAAACAAGATGTGAATCTTTGAAAAACAGACACATGAGAAAAATTGAAGCTAAACGGTTACATGAGACCTTAATGTGAACTCGCATACAATGTTATTAGCAGCAAGGTCCATTTTTATTTAAAATATCACACAAATAGTGTCTTGTTTATTACATATCAATAGAATAAACAACATTTTTATACTCATTTGTAAGAAAATCCCTAAATTGTTTATTGAAAGACCTTAGCAACCATCTGTTGACATTTTTGCAATCGTCAAGAATTTTCAAGGAGAAAATAGTATTTTTTAAAATGGTAGTTCTCTGTTTTATATTTGGGGCAAAATACTATTTGAGGGTAGTGCGGAACATTGCGATACTATAATATCTTCCTTTAAAACAGGAAAGTAATGAAATTAAACAGAAATTTACAATAACCCGACTGAATAGGGTTGTAAAGGGGAAAAAGTTTGTCGACAAAATATGCTGACTTGAGGTGCAGTTTTGATATGCCTGTATTTGCTTTCTATTGAATAAAATAGGATAATTTTGACATAAACTATACCTTATTTGCTTAGATGTTGAATTCAAAAGGCCAAAATAATGAAATATATTGTTTTCAGAATGCTAAACATAACTAGAATGGTTAAATCATCACTTTGAAACAAGAGGCCCACATTGCAATGACAGAAACTCCAATGTTTTCACAGTTATCTCCCATACATAAAAATTACAGCTATTGCTTATTGCTATTAAATTGTCATTTTTTATGCTATTGTGGCAAATGAGGCACCACTTTGTTTCTTTTTGCATGAAGAATAAGTAGAATTCCTGTTTTGGTATATGCTGAGAAAAAAGTTACCATCTTAAGGTCTCAGATACCCTTTTCAGTGCCTCAAATGCTGAGTTAAAGAGTGCGTCAAAAATTTGTGCATGCTTATGATATGGTTGATGAGATGTCATTGTTGTAATAGTGGATTTATTTGAACAATTTTATTCTATTTTGTGAGAATGATAGTACATGTAAGAAACAAATCAATCAAAAGTGAATTTATTCATTACAGTAGGTTATTAGCTGTTTGTTTTGGTCACATGACACACAGCATGGACGGTATAAATAGCATGTTGTACAAATGGTGCGAAAATGGATGTAAGTGTTCGATGTATTTTATTTCGAAAAGTTATCCTTAATGATATCCTTTTTTATTGCTAAATCCAAATTCTTTGTGAAGGGCTTTCAGGCTATCGTAGTGGCTATGCTGGTTCATAACGTATACGTTGAGGGGGGACTTGTGTATTGGCACCATTTTTGCAAATTTTTGCAAATTTTAGGGTAATTTTTTCAACTTTTGCAAATGTTTCCATGGAAACATACAGCATACATATATTGTCAGAATGACTCAGATGTCTATGTAATTTAAAGTATTTGTTCCAAGGATTCCAAAGAGGTATAGGTTTACATATCTGTCATTTCACACTTTTTCAGTAAAACTCTGCAAACAAGATGTGAATCTTTGAAAAACAGACACATGAGAAAAATTGAAGCTAAACGGTTACATGAGACCATAGTTTATTTGGGGGTTCGTATTGTTTATCTTTGTTAGTGTGCGAGTGTCTTCATTTTTCTTTTCTGTGCCGTACTCATGTTGTGTCTCTGTTTCTTTGTTGTTTCCGATGTGGCCATTGTCCTTGGATTATTCCCTTTGAAGGTTCGGTTCTCACTTACTTTTCGATATCCTAAGTCACCATTATCAATTTTCAAAAATAAATTGCCCAGATATTCTTGGTAGAATTTTTCCATCATCAGCAATGATGTTCAGAAATCTTTGGTTTAATTTATCTTTATTAGCAATGCCATTCAGAAACTTTTTTTAGTATTGTTAGCCATAATGTTCAGATGTCCTTGGTTTGATTTTATCCATTATCAGCAATGATGTTCATTTAATTTGATTTAATCTCATTCATTATAGACAATGATGTTGAGAAATCTTAAGTTTGTCTATATCCGTTATAAGCAATTAAGTTTAGATATCCTTGGTGTGGATTTATTCATTATGAGCCAAGATATTTAGAAATCTTATCCATTATAATCCATTATATTCATAACCTTTGATTTAATCTTATTCATTATTAATAATTATCTTGAGAAATTGTAGGTTAGTATTAATAATTATCTTGAGAAATTCTAGCAATAGAATGCAGAGATTTTTGGTGTGCTCTAATCCATCATCAGCCATGATCTTCAGAAATCTTCGGGTTTTATCTTATCAAGTATGACCATAAAATATATATCAGTTTTTGGCAAGGATTGTGGTCAGAGATGTTCTGACAATCAATACTTATAAGGAAAGATTTTTGACAATCACTTATCAGATTCCCATCATGTTCATAATGGTTAAATATCAAACAAAGGATTCTTTATAACCATTGCTCATACAAGTTAAGGATAAACCACTAGTTTTGAATTCTTATCCAGATGCAGCGTTCATTTGTCTTTATCTATTAAATAGCAATGATTATAAGTAATCCTAAACTAGTGCTTTTTTGTTATAAGTAATTGTTGTTTACCTTAAATTAAGAATAGAAAGAGAGACAGGAAACACCAACAATGGCTGAAATTCAGAGACCACAATTCACCAACACCAACACCTCCACAACGAAATCGCAAAAGGAAATACAATCATAAACAACGATAAATAGGGAATAATACATGGCATAATCCGTATTACATGCTGTATCATTCCGAGTTATAAATATCAGCCCGTTAACGTCATTTGGTCATTTTTTTTTATCATATGCACGTGAGACAAAGTCTCTGCAAAATGCATGGTAAAACCAAGCAATGGAATGTGAATGCAAATAGGTAAAGTTCTTCTTATGTTTTGGTTTTTGAATTTACAAATGTGACATACCTTGTTGAAATGATCTTTTGCAGAACCAAAACTCATCGCAACAGCATTTTTTTGGTTGTGTTGAAGGAGATATCAAATTGAATTTGGAACCACTTTTTGAATTTAAGGGGTGGGGTCTAAATAAATAATTTAATATCGGTGCCAGTTAAAATAACTATTCTAATCCTGCTTGTCATGAAAATAAATAATTTAATTTTGCTTTGAATTGAACTTTTGGATTTAAATGCAAATAAATGCGCTGGGGGAAATTGAATAATGACATGAAAATTAATCATATTTCTAGGCAAAATCGCCCAAGCCCTCCCCTAAAAATCTAATAGTCATTCCCTTAGAATCAATCTTTTTGTCGTTAATTTCGATTTTATTTACAGCCGCTTTTCTAAATAAAGGTATATATTGCAAGACACTATTAAGATCTAAAGCACTGATACAAGACAGAAAAGGCCCAAATTTTCGTTGTTTTGAAATACTCGATCACGAGTTTATCAGGATGACATTGGGTTGATACTTTTAACCGGCAAATATCCCGGCAAATATAGTATAACCATTCTTAGAACCCTTTCTGTTGAGTACTATTTTTACCTTTTTTATCTTGAAACGCTATTGATATTTAATGGATTTGGAAAGAATCTAGTGCAGTGCATGTATCCTGTTCTGATCGAATTTCTTTTTGAAACTACATGCATATATATATAAATTATTGTTGTAAGTGGGCTGTGAATATAACAAACTTTATCGTTAAGGTAAATAGAATAATGGAACTGATTGCCCGAATTCTTCATGCATTACTTACGTGGAAAATTTTACTAACATATCTTTTTATTCATCATGGGTATTGTCAATTGTAAAAATTAGACAATTAACTTATTAATCAAATAGCAACTGGGTCAACAATTTTTTATGTCGTTCCTAAAGAGAAAATAGTAGCAAATTCGAATAACTGCTGGTAGGTTAATTTTGACAAATTAGTAGCTTTTATTCACGGGGTATAAAGTCTAGTTTCTTTTTTGGATGGATGCAATAAAATAATGCGATTTCCGGTCGGATGCGAGGATAAACACAACAACATCACACGTCAAGGTAGATAAAAATCTTAATGTCTCTCAAACAAAGTATATTTCTCTTTAATGAATATGCCCATTCTTTATCTGTTATCAAAGGCTTTCTGGAGCCGCATTGGTTTTTGCAAAAAAAAACTATCTTGTTTTTGTTGCAAATCACGTCAAATACAGCTATCGTTGTTTTGTTTATATGTCATATTTGTTTACATTGGCCAGAATCTTGCATCTGATGTCATTTGATTCACGTAAAAGATAAATTTGGAAACATTAAAGTCGGTTTTCAAATTTTATTCGTGCAACTCATTATATAAGCATGATAAACATATAAAACCTTAGATTAAATCCTTTTATGGTTGGATTCAAGTGGGACAAAACAATTGTGGTCGGATGTGAGAATCTCCCAAAACCAAATGAGAACATTCAAACGTTTCTGTATAAATTAATAAATTGTTATATTATGAGGTCATTGTTGAAGGCCTCATGGTGAATTCAGGATGAGGAACAATATGCTTGGATTTATTAAGTATTTCTCTTGCCCAATGTGCATTTACTCAATATCCTTTGATATTGTTTATACGTCTATTAAATTATTCATAATTATATTCTATGCTTGTATAATGTAATTATACTCTGTGTCGAAAAAGACAGGTTTTCCTATTCATCGCTGATTTTTATATCCTCTGATCCGGGGGAGGAGGTTAGCTTTTCTCTATTGGGTCAATGATACAAACTTAAATTTGGCATAATCTTTTCATAGCCATATTGTATGATGCATTTTCAGACCCATCAGGTTACTTTTATCTGTTTACGGGTTATTTCTTTCTCTATGCCAACTTAGTCAATTTTCCATCATTCCGTCAATAATCACATACTCTCTATATCCATGCCATAATGTGGAATGGGTTTTCAAACTTGTTTGGATACTACTTCCGGTTTATCAAGTTGGTCATTTTTTTATAAATTCATTCATTTATTATCTTTTTCAATTATAGAGTAATTTGTAGACTAATCGGTGGTTTGTCAGTTTGACCTACATCCAATGCTTGAGTGGCACTAGTTAACGTGTCACGTGTTAAGTCCATTTCTCAAAAAGTATTCGTTTTACAAAAATTAAAGTTGGTCATATGGTGTATCTTTGATAGTACTGCAGTCTTTTGGGTAATTTATAGTTTCTTTGATAGACATTACATGCTTAGTTACTATTTTTAAAATTATTTTTGTTCATTTATTTTTTATTGCAATTGAAACAACGGCAGTAGAATACCGAAGGAACAAAGGAGTGAAATTTACAAAAATCGAAGTCCAAAGACACGACCAAAGCGAGAACACAGAAAACAATGACGTTAGACACACACAAAAAAAAACAATGGCGTTAGACAGATACAAAGCACAGAAAGAGAAATTACAACATTGAAAACAAAGGCACCCACATTGTGAACTCCAGTGAAACTGAGAGTGACATCAGGTGCTCCGGAAGGGTAAGCATGTCTTGCTCTGTAAACAGCACCCGTCACACTGTGAGTGATTCAATCAGGGAAAATGTCAAAGTCGGTAGTCAAATCCGGGAAGACGTGAGTTTAGCTGAAAATGTCCACTTTCATTTGGATACTGACACGTCATATCTTTCAATGATGTTATGGTGACGGCCATATAATTTCTTGAGAGATGAAATTAACATAGGTTGAACAAATCCCTGACTAAGCAGCTTTTTGGACAGTGTTTTTGAATGGACCAATTCACCAAGAACTGTTATGCCCGATTGACTAAGGCCAAGTTATCTATTAATTTGTCATTAGGGCATGCGATAGCTATTTTCTGTTGTCTTATACTGTACACACATTCTCTATTAAATAATAACGAATGGTACTGAAGGTCATGGAAACAATTTATCTGACTTATTCTGATACAATCATGTTTGTGACACTTATTTGGATTCCTGACAATGAGGTCTAAATTTTCATTGAGTAAGTTCACGATTTACTGTCGTAACTTAAAGCAGATACATTATCCGAATATCTTGAGTGATTGCATTAGAATTTAGAAAACAGCATTGTTTATAATAAATTGGGATGGGATTGCAAATCTAAGGTTTTACTGTCGCAAATACAAGTTTTCCAGCTCAGCTTACGAGTCGCCAGAAAAACCAATTCTAAATAATGCTGAATCCAATGTTCTGTAGGTTTTATAAGCGTGTAAATGAATGGACAGAGACAACTTCACTAAAATATGCTTCGGTCTCAACTGTAACGAACAAATCAACTATATTACCGGTGATTTTTAATGGTCTTTCTCAGCACGTGCGCGGAGCAATTCAAACTAGCACACGTGTTCTCGTTCAGTTTTCTAATGGTAACATACCAATACAAGTATAAAACAAGAGACCCCCAGAAGCCTGTATCGCTTACCTGGCCCTTGATTAACATATATATTTCATGTTAAAGAGCCCATAGTTAAATTTAGTTCCAATATGCTTCAGCAGTCGTTCTCCAGCAGTACAGACGTGTCTTGTATCCAGTGAAATAGTCAGGCCATGGACCTGAAGTGCTGAAGCCATAGCAGTTGATTACTGTTAACAATGTAAGTGCCATGGGTATAGCCCACGCTAAACACGACATTTGTTTTGAGGGGAAAAGACCTTTGTTAGTATTTCCCAGGAGGCCCAGTGTTAAACTATGATCCTTGCTGGCAGTCATCTTGGACAAGGAGAGAACCTGAAAATTTTTTTTTCTTTTCAGGGGGCCACATTTAGACTATTGTGACCAAATTTGGCTCCATATGCCCAGCAGTTTCAGGGGAAAAGATCTTTGAATGTGTTTCCCATAGGACCAATGTTAAAACTATGTATCCCACTGTCGGCCATTTTGAATATAGCACGGACTTAAAAACACCTTTTTGCAGAGGACCATCAAAAGACTATTGTGACAAAAATTGGTTCAAATTGGTTCCGTAGTTTCAGAGAAGATCTTCGAAAAAGTTTTCCCATAGGGTCCAATGTTAAAACTATGTTTCCCGCTGGCGGCCATCTTGGATATAGTGCGGACTAAAAACAATTTTTTTGCAAGGGACCACCCAAGGACTTTTGTTTGTCAAGTGTGGTTCAAATTGGACCAGAGGTTTCAGAGGAGAAGATTTTTGAATAAAAATGTTACGCCGGACAGACGACGGACGCAAAGTAATGACAAAAGCGCACCCTGGCAATAGCCAGGTGAGCTAATGATGGATTCATTTCTTTCCTTAAACAAGAAAATAGTGCATTCAATTCTAGAATGATTAATACGCATTTTTATCAAAAGACTTGTAATTCAAAATACGAGTTACATATAGTATCAGAATGCTAAATAATGGATGTCTAATAGTATATTTCTCTGAAAATACTAAGCACACAGAATAACCGAGGTTCTCATTCATCGTTTTTCCAATTTAAGATAAATTTACGAGTTGTTTATTTTTATTAGTATTAAGTGATACATACTGTGATGTAATAGAAACCTAATAATCTATCTGTCTTATGTACTGAAAAAAAAAGACTCTGAAGAAATAAGAATTTAGTATCATTTTTTGTATCATTATGGCCTTAAACACAAATGTGTTGTATCCAACCATTTTTAGTGTTGTATCCAACCATTTTTACCTATAACGCTGTCATCCAACCAGTATTGTTTTAGTCTTCATTTTTTCTATATTAGACCATATTTACTTCACAATTCATGAAATAGAAGTCACATTTTTCAAATACACATAGAAGAAATCATAGGTACTTGTTTGTTAATGTCTGAAGCCTTCTTCTCAGCATGTTTGGTTTTACTCGGACGTTGTTTGACCCGATTTGTGGACGAATTCATCAACGATTCAAATGTAATATTTAGTCTATCGTTCTCGTATGACATATGACCGAAGAATGAATATGTATACAAGAAGTCTAAAGCTTTAAAAATAAAATAAGTCAGCTTTTGAAAGTCAAGCCATCTCAACGCCAACCACTTTCGACTTATTTTTCCACATCCAACCAAAACTTAACCTAGACTTTATACCCCGTGTTATTGTTCATGACATAAAATAATCAATGAAAAATCACAAAATGCCAGTAAGATGCTAGAATAATAGTGGAATAAAAATGTGCAAAAATACTGCATATGAATTTTGTTCAAATTTATAACCAGATGTACCTACAACAACATAGACCAACTTATCATATTTTACTAGCTAAAACATCATAGTTCAACAACACATGATAAATTCTAAATTCTTTTGTCCATAAATAGAGCGTTAATATTTCCATCTCGTGGATTGAACAATATGTGCTGCTTTTGCGTAATCAGATATTAAAATGATATTTTCATGGTTTTTAAATGACGTATATATGAGTATTTTCAAAATTTTTGTTTTATTGAAATATTAGTATCGTGTTATTTCATTACTACTGAGTTGTATCTCTACAGTTTCTCTTTTCTAGTTCATCCCCTGCAAAGTCAGGCCATTGCAGTTTACCATTTTCCGATGGTTTTGCTCGTAATTTGTCTTGTAAGCTTTTGGCTAATTCTGTTTAGAATTTTTGTTACTAGCATCATCCTCTGTATTGGTCCCAAAATTATATTTCTAAACGGAATGTTAAAATAAGAAATTCCATAAAACAAAATTGGTTATAGATTCATGAAATAAACAGAGAAAGGATATAAAGTAATGTACACGAGACAAAGTCTTTTCAAATATGAACATGGTAAAACTAAGCAATAGAACAAGCTATTAATGTTGTCCTTCATTTTCAAGTCATCATGAAGCTTTCGGCATAAATTAGTTTTGCTTATATTTCATAATATGTTCAAGTCGGACCCTAGCACTGGTTTGAGCGGTATTAATTGCCGGATGTTGAACAACGCTACATCCATGATGTTCATGAATGAAGGATCATCAACTGACATAAATGACGAAATACCGAAATCACTGTGAATTTAGTTTCTGCATATGCGCATTTCGACAACTTATGTCTCTTCAGTGCAGATCAAAAATCCATAAACCGAAATATGTGTAGAGCTGACATAGAACAACTTACCAATAGAATCTAAAAAGGAAAGCCAAAATCAGCTATGGATAGAGCTATGCAAGGGGGAGATACTCCTTAGGTTTTAACATTTTCTTAAATATAGATATTGCATGTTTTCAAATAAGATCGGTTTTCGGGCTAGTATCAAAATACTGGCTACTGGGTTGGTAAATACCCTCAGGAACTAACAATTCACCACCCGTGATAATAAATGACAAAATACCGAAGTTACAGGGAATTTTGCATTTCGACAACTTATATCTCATTAGTGCAGATCAGTGTTCTTACAATCACTGTCACCCGTTTGCCGACAAAAAGACTCAATGAATTCCTCAAAACAGTTTTCAGACCGTCTTGAACTTAATATGAGGTATGAAGGCCTTATGTCCATTATAGATGATTTTGTTTCACAAAAAAGATAATGCAGGAAACAAATTAATTATTTTTTGTGTTATTTTACTATCATAATGAAGGTTGAATATTAACAAGGATAAAAGAACAGCAATAAAAGCGTTGCTCCATTTGCATCATCTTGCCATGTATCTATAGGGATTTTTTTTCGAATGTTCGTTTTTCTCCGTTTCAATGGGGACACCTAAATGACAGAAAATTAGAATCACAGGCCATACATAATTCAGAATGGAACAGCACAGGGAACAGATAATGACAACAGACAAACGTAAAAGACGCTAATAACTCGGAACAGCCAGATTCGGTACCGGTACTAGAAAAAAACAATGGCAGGTTTACTGTTTTTTTTTTGGTACCAAAATCTCTACTTTTTTTCCGAATACCTTCAAAAACATATAACACAAAATGGCATTAAGAAAACTTAAACCTAAAAAGGTTGAAATGAAGCAAAGAAAACATAAACTAAACCCGAAAAATAAATTTCTGTGGACTGAAAAAAATGTTTTATACAGTTATTACTATTAATTATTATTGATCATTGTTGGGTTTGAAAAAGCTTACTTAGAATTAAACCTGTACGACTTTCAAATTTAAAAACTAATGTTTAATGAATACTTAGTTACTGTTGTTTGCTTATTGTTAGGTTTCCTTGGTGTATAGCAAAGGAATTCCGGGAAAGGGTAGGAAGATGTATAAAAAGGTTGGCTGCACGTGTGTATTTTGCAATCATAACAACGACCATCAATTCAACAGGTAAATAATTTAAATTTGTTTTTTTTGTACAGCCATTGACGTGTTTTATTTTTTAACTTGAATGACTATAAACTGCGCTATTGGTATTATACATTACGCAGGGGGCAATGTATATTTCACTTTTTATCCATTTTATTCTATTTAAATAATTAACCATAATTATTTTATGTCTTAATTAAAATTATACCTATCATCTAATCAATAAGAGTTAGGTTTTGCTTTGAAATAAATTTTACATAGATTTAATACCCATCTTCAAATGAATCACAGATAGGTGTAATTCAATCATTGCTATTTTCAAATAAACCTAAGGTATCTTCTACTCAATTAAAGGTATCATCAATTCCATAAAATATAGATTTGATTTACTTTAATTGAACCCATATTCAAATGATTTATTGATATAATTAGTTTATACTTAAATGAAAAAGAAAGGAAATGGGGTAAATGTAAAGGAGAAAAGACCACACCTCCAGGTTAGAATCACCAACAACAAAGATCTAGGGGACAGCGTACGATCTTCAACACAGTTAGGAACTTCACACCATATAGCTAGCCCTAAATGGCCTCAAAAAGTAGAACAAGAGGCTCTCAAGAGCCTTTATCGCTCACCTGGGTCCTATGCAGCACTATAATTCCAAATTGATGGCCCATTTTTTGTGGTGTATGTACATAAAAATCAGAAACTTTTTATAAAATTTAATCAAAATTGTTCAAGCAGTTTCAGAGAAGATTTTTGAATGCAGTTTCCAAACTTAAAGGGCCTATGTTAATCTATGTTCCCTGCTGGCAGCTATTTAACATAAAACTTTGAAGAGGGTCATCCAAGGACGATCATCTCAAAATTGTACTAAAATTGTTCAAGTAGTTTCAGAGGAGATCTTTTTATGCATTTCCCATTGGGTCCAATGTTAAACTAAGTTTTGCTACTGGTGGCATTGTCGGAAGACGCATCAGCACCAAAGTAACAAACTTGGTCAAAATCTCACGAGTTTCATTTATGCAATGTTTAAATTGAATCCTTTCAGTGGTTTTCTATTATATCTTTGAATGCATTTCCCTTTAGTGGCCAATTCATTGCTGGCAGCTATATTGGATGATGGATCAGCACCGAAGTAACAAAACTTCGTCAGCTTCTCATAAGCATCATTTATGCAAAGTTTGGCTTTAATCTATGCAGCAGTTCTCTAGTCTAGGATCTTTTGTTAAATTAAGTTCACAACTGGTGCCACGTGGTCAGCACCTAACAGGCATCATTCATGTCATGTTTGATTTATATCCATTCAGCAGTTCTCTAGAAGATCTTAGTGTGCATTTCCCATAGGATCCAATGCTGTGGGTCATTTAAAATGACGGATCGGCACCTAAGTAAAAATACTTAGTCAGCACCTCATAAGCATTATCAATGCCAAGTATGGGTCAAAACAATTCAGTGGTTCTCAAAAAGAAGTTCTTTATATGCATTTTGCCATTGTGTCCAGTGTTGTTCACCATTTGGCAACGGTTTGAACCAAATGGTGAACAACGTTACATATATGTTGTTACTATTTACTTTTGGATGCCGGATCGTGAACAAACATAAAATTAACTGGAAAAGCTGTCATTCTTTGCCCGAGAAAAGAATCTTAGAAGACAATCACAACATATAAACAACCATAATAAACCTATATTAATTTTTTTAAGAAAGGTATGATTATTTGAATATTTGTAAAGTTAATGAGAACCGAACGTCAGGACAACGACAACATCGGAAACACCAAGAAACAAGGACATCACATGAGTATTGACAGAAAAGAGAAAAATGAAGACACACGTAAAGATGAACGACACGGACCCAATAAAAACCATGGGTCATGTCAGGTGCACCGGTAGAGTAAGCATCTGCTGCTTCTTATAAGACATTCACCGTGTTGAACATGTCAACTCCGGCAGTAAAGTCCAATTCGGTAGAGAAAAAAAAAACAAACTTTAGTTGTAAAGAGAAATATCTGTTGTCGTCTGGGAAACAGATATCTCATAGCGATGCACAAAATCGTGATGGCGACTGTAAAACTTCTGTAGTTATAACTTCAATTTATTGACAAAATACCCATGCTTAAATAGTGTACTTGTAAGCCAACGAGCTCTATTAAGGAAGTCATTGTATCGAACACACGCCCTTGAGTAGCGAATGAGTTGTGAGATGTAAACTCTATATGCTTGCGCTTTTGGAACGCTGCTGCAAAGAAAATAGAAGTTGACTATTAGAAAAGGAAAGTCATTGCGTTAGTCATACAACTTAGTTTGTAGTGTGCCTCTGTTGTCAATTTCAAGATTAAGGTCAAGGAGCGAGGCTGATGTGGAAGTATCTTTAGTATCCTTAATTTTGACCTTTTTTGGTAAATTTGGTGTTCCATAACATTCTGCGTGTTAAAAGGGTTTAGTCAGCGGTTTTAAGATGTGCAATCGCTTCATTCCCATTCAATTATCAATTATGGAAATTAAGATTACCCATGGCAAAACAAATTAACAATAAACAAAATAAAAATTGTAAAAATAGGCCACACGGTGAAAGATAAAACTGTCAAATATAGAAAATAGAAAAAAAACTTAAGTATAACAAAAGAGGAAAAAAACTTGCCAAAATGCTCGGCCTTGTGGCCTTAAAAAATGGTTTAAATGGAAAAAGAACCAAAATATTGCATCACAACAACAGAAATCAAACCAATCGATCATTAAACCTCGATGATTTTCTGAAATACATTCTCTCAAAAATTTCATTTTCACACACTTTAATCCATGCTTCCTCGTGATAAACTAAAATCAAGAATCAAAGGTATCAATCATAAGGCCTTTCCCGATTAAAAAAATGTTGTGTTAGGCTATAAATCCACATTTTAAAAAGGAAAAGTATGATACGATGTAGAATATATGTGCAGTATGCTTGATTTTTTTAATAATTTATTCGTCACATTTGTAGGTGCTGTTTGTCAACAGCAATTTGGTTTGCCAATGGACACTAATTGTGCTTCTTCTCGAAGACTTGCTTTTATACTCTCTCTAGACTAAATGTTTTAGGTACTCGTAAAAGCTCAATAACGACTTTTACGACGTTACAATCTGACTAATAGATACGTTGATGATGTTCTGTCACTTTCGCTCTGAGTGATCCCCAAGAATTAGTGATTAAAAAAACAAAAGAAATCCGTCCGGTGGATCTGCATATCTTTTTTACCTAAATCTCGAATTTGACAAGAATGGTCATTTCAGTGCTAAAATTTACGACAAAGGGAACAACTTTAATTTCAAAATTACATATTTCCATAACATAGACAGTAATATTCCAACTCTCCTGCTTATGGGGTATATGTTTCACAGTTGATTCTTTGTGCGATAGCTAGCACCAATTATGAATACTTTCTCATTAGGTATACTCCGTGACCACCTTATTAATCAATGCTGTAAAAATTCCGTCTCAAACTATCATCAAAAAGTCCTTTAATAAATATCAGTTCCTCGTGCAAAATTTTTTAAAGTTTCGGTCCGAACTGTCATTCACGAATTATTTTTTACTTGGTACTGGGACGAACATTTTTTTCAATGTCTACGACCTTTCAATAGTATTTATTGTTGAATTGATACTGGACACTGCAGCAATGAACGGGTAAGTGGGGTTGACGCGCCTAAAACCGGTTTTAACAATTTTATTTGAAATACCTGTAAAAAGTCAGGACCATCGTGGCTTACAATTGGCCGATGGTTATGCACCTGCTTAGTCTTTTTGCCCTCGGAATTTCGAATCTAGAAAATTCTGCTGGACAATTTTGTTATTACTCCATTTCTTCAACGATGTTTTTGTTCTTTTTCCATGTACCCAGTTTCCCATCGTTGAACACATGCAGGTCTATCTGATTGTTTAACACATGGAAATTACAGTGATCGGGGCATCCAAGATAAGAAACATAATAATGAAAGTAAACAGCATCTCCTTTCCAGATACAAAACCCATTAAATCCAAGCTGTGAAACATTAAGCAAAATTTTGTCTGTGTATATTGTAATTTAAACACACCTATTAGTAAATTGTATTCATTGTAGATTATTTCCTATTTGACGTTTCCATTTTAAGTCGCGTTGTTTATAATATAATAATTTTCCAAATTTTCGTATAGCATTGACATTCACAGTAGTACATACCTATGCATTTTTCACATATTTTACGAAAGGATATGGAGTAAATGAACATGAGACCATAACACATATGTTTACTCCAACTGCAATAATTTTAATGAGCTGTATGGCCATTTCGGAAATTAATTCCTCATCAGCAGCACTGTATATAAATTTACACAAATAACAAAATGCTGAACTTACTGTAAAATTTATTTTCCGCATATGGCCATTTCGACAACTTATGTCTCTTCAGTGCAGATAAAATCAAAACCATTGCAAATCAATAAACCGAAATGTCTAAAAGCTGAGAAAGAACCAATAACCAAAAGGATATACAAGTGTGCCTATACTGCATTCGACTAAAACTGCGTAATTTAAAAAAAACGTGCAAATTTGCAATATGTCAAGGGCTGGTGTTAATGAATATTTGCACTTGTGTAAATTAATTTCAGGCATATGAATTAAACTAAAATTTCATTAATTGTGAAACAGAAGAAGGGTCTTACCACCGGCTTTAATGCATATACAGTGTACTGGTTTCTACATAAAATACACATTTCTGTAATTGTTTTGTCTGATTAGTTTGAATCTGATCGAGAAAAAAAATACAATGTAACATTATATTTATCTATCAGTTTCAAAATTTCTATGACCTTAAGAAGACTTTCTGAACGTTTTATGCTGTTCTGCAAACACGTCCTTAAAGGATTCGCAAAACAAAACTGTGGAATAAAGCATGTGTATGGGTGGAAAGAAAAGATGATGGAAGAAAGAGAAACACTTCAAACAATGGGGTTTAAATAGTTGTAAAGTTGTAAGTTGTAAATGATATTGAGTGCTGTGTCTGGAGTCGATAATTTTTAATAGCAAATTAATCAAATTATTATATCATTCTTCAGTCCTTTTTATCTGATAATTTTTAATAGCAAATTAATTAAATTAAATCTTTCGTCAATTGTTTTTATCTACCTTTACCTAGAATCAACCTTATAAATTTAAAAGCACTCAAGTTCATATCCTGTTCTCTATTTTTAAAAACCCTTATAAATTAAAATATATAGATCAAAATAAATTCTGCTTAACTGACTGTTGATAATAGACATTAATGGGCCATAAATATAATTAGCATTCTTTATAGTTGTATGATAATATTGACATAGCTCGCCCGAATTTTTACATGCGTTTTTAAAAAGAATTCTTTTCTTTATATTCAATGGTAATTATTTTAAGGAAGGATACGGAGTTCATGGAGTAAATGAACATGAGACCATAACAGATATGTTAACTCTAATTGCAATAATCTTAATGAGTTGTATGGCCATTTCGGAAATGAATTCCTCATCAGCAGCACTAGAACCCAAACATAGGAAATAAATAATTACAAAAAATGTTTAAAACGCATCAAACCAAACGAAATCCGAATGATCAGTAATATCAGTAACATTAAATATAGCTAAGGACAAAACTGCGATGGAGGATGTTAATCCTTGGGTTTTAGAAAAAAACATAACAAAGCTATCAGTGAAGTCCAAGGGATCCCCGTCAACTCTCCACAATCCAACGAAATACATACCTACCCATTTTGAACCGCCAGCTGTAGGTGGATTTTATTGGTGCAACAAACCCCTCAAATTTACTCAAGGTGGCACACTCGTCACATTTTTGATTTTGTGTCAGATTTTGGAAATCCTCTGGTTTTCTCCAGTTCAAATGGTTAAAGAACTTTGCACACGGACCCCCACTTTTATTCCATGAATATGTTCTATATGTCAAGTTAAGATACAAATACAGATACTTTATTGCAAATATATATTTACGTGTCAAAATAATTTTGTGGTTCACTCTATTTTACATCCCTTTGGTCTCACACAGAGATGGCGGGAGCAGTGTAATCTGTCTGTAATGTCTGTTCATTCGAAGAACAGCCAAATCCCTCGGCGGGAAGGCAATCTCGATATTCATGTCTCTAATTCTAACCCCGTTGGGTTCCTACCATAGACTAAATTTGCACACCAGCAAATTATACACAAATAAATATACACAAATTACAAACATGTATCAACTAAGCTGGGAACGTTAAATTTGTTCGAATATTTTATGAAATATCGTTTTAAAACTGGCGTTTCTGAATAAAGAATGTTATTTACTATACTTACGAAAATACCAGGTGTACACAATATTTTGTGTGAATTTCATTTGGGCTACAGAGGCTGATAATTTAACATTAAACAAACACCGATTGCAAAGGGTTCATGATCATGCTCGAAAACATATTCATCATATAACGCTAGTTACCTGGATTTCTGATATAGCTTTTCTTTTAAATCAAACTGTCATACGAGAATAGAATGATAGTGCAGTTTAAAACAGACCTTTTGTATTTTTATTGTGGGTTTTTTTCTTGTGCAATTCCTATTTACTTTCTGGCATGTGGCTATGTTTTTCGGCCATTGTAGGTGTTTCCTGTTATCTTTTTTATTCCATCTTAAGTAGTTTGTTTTTAGCCAATTGAATTTGTTTTAACAAGATACAATCTTTTTTAGTGAATTTGCGTCCGACTTAAGGGCGAATGTGTCCGACTTGCGGGCGAAATCGCAAGCTGCACACCAATACGCATGGGAAAATTGCTGAGATGTTCGGAACGTACTTCAAACAATAAATCGAAGGGTAAAGCCAAGGGGGACACTAAACCGACATCAGTTATGATGTATGTACCTTTACAGTACTACAAATAAAGAGTAGAAAACTAGTATGTCAATCGTTCGAAAAAAACTTGAGAGGTCTTTCCCAAAGTTGCGTCAGAATGTTCTCATTATTGATTCATAGGGAAAACCAACATTCTAAGCTTACTATGTTCATTTATAGACTCTTTAACGTGAAATACATTTTTTTTCAATGTGACCTTGACATTTGACCTTGACGTCATTTTGAAGGTCAAGTCTACCTGAACATTTTTTGTACTGAATATATGTTTGTATCTTCAATGGTATTTGAGCTATGGGCAAAACGGTTGGTCCAATGATTTTCGACCCAATGTAACAAATGTAGGTCTCTACAAGACACACATTTTCTCCGTTACATTTCACCAGCTATCTGTTACGGTTTCCGAGTTAATCCGCTAACAAGTCTAGAGGTCAAAATAAAGGTCATCGATGACCTTTGACCTGGACCTTGACCTTTTAGCCCCTGGGGAACCAAGAACAGTGGTGTAGGTCTCATGTCTCTATCACTTCCGGTTTGGGAGAAAATCATTGTTAAAAAAGTATCAAATTTTGCGGGGGCATAACTCCAGAATGGTCCATCGGACAATTTCGGACCAAATGTAATGGATTTTTGTCATGATCTTACGAACATTTTTCTAATTACACTTCATCAGCTATCTATTATGGTTTCCGAGTTTATCTGCTAACAAGGTTTACCATGTTTGATGATGTAACTCTGTTACTAAAAATAGATCGGGTTTACAGGATCAGTCTGGTCTATTCCAGCCATTTCTGAATAATGGTACCAAGTATCAAAGTGATATCTTTTAAGATTTTTTTGCAAATGTTGGAAGAAAAAAAAAGAAAAAAATAATAATCAGAAGAAATACAAGAAGGTCTTTCCACCAAAGTGGGAAAGACCTTAATTAATGTGTCCGACTAATATGCAAAACTTACATACAGTTTGTAACACCAACAAAAACAAGCAAACCATAAGGTCTACGACAGCAAAGGTAGGGAATACCGTATTTTACACATTAAGATTCCAGCTTCTTATTAAGCAAGTTTAATTATGTATCTACAAAAATTTCTTCCTTTCATCAAAGTTTACTCAAATTATCTAAAATAATATCATCTTCTGAAGACATAAGCCAAATAAATTTACTTTTAGCAGATAATGAATCAACATTTTTATAACAACATTTTATATTCTCAATAAATGGATATCTAATTGCATTTAATTTACTACATTCAAGTAAAAAAAATCTTCTACTTCTAAAGAACATAATTTACATAACATTAGATGTGCTTTCACACCTGTATATCTACCCTTTTCTATCTCAAGATCATGAGCACTGAGACGAAATCTGGTAATAAGTTTTCTTTTCCTATAACCTCCCCATTCCAAATATTTTTCGAAACCAAAATTGGACTTGAATAATCTGTATGTTCTTAATTTGTTTCCATGATTATTAGTCCGGTAATCTGTAAACAATTCTTCTTTCCATTTCAAAAAATATTTTTAAAACTTTATTTCTAACTAATTTCCGCTTAAATTTGCCTAATGAAAGGAATAGGAAATGACAAATAACTTTTATGCAACTATTCCATGATTTTTTTTATCAATGGCTAAATGTTCAGAAACCTCGAAGGATATTTTAGAAGGATATCATCACTATACAATAATTTAGAATAGTAGGATAACATATTAAGTAAAGCCTCTAACATTAAAGGGTATCTACCTAACTCCCCCATCATTCCTATATTTGTTGCTCTTTTGTAAATTTTTGTAAATTTTATTGAAAACTAAGGAGTATCTCCCTCAATCAAAGCTCTGTCCTTAGTTGATTTTGGCTTAATATTTAGATCATATTGGTTTTTTGTTCTCTATCAGTTTTTAAACATCTTTGAGTTTACGGCCTTCCAAACGTTTAGATTTTATCTGCATTGAAGAGACATAAGTTGTCTAAATGCGCATATGCAGAATTTAAATTGAAAGTAACTTCGGTATGTAGTCATTTGTTTACCTCCAGGATATACTTATAGAATTTCTTGTGTATATTTTCTGGAGGAAAGCTTCTACATAGTTTCATAAAAAAAATATCATTTGAACTTAACTTGCAACCATGAAAATAACCCACAATTTCACTGCCATACATCAAAACTGGTTTTAAAGTATGGTCAAATATATGGAAAAGACACCTGATAATTTTTCATAAAATTCTTGATATAACCTCTTAGCTGTTAGACTAAAAAATAATCCTTATGTTAAGTTAAGGGGAAATCCTAAGAAATCCATTTCCCGTCAAATTTTTTTATGTCTTGTATCTCGGTAAAAAGAACACGGGCCTATATATTTCTTTTTATCATTTCCTTTAGTCTGCAATGCTTAGTATATCAGAATAGGTTTCAAGAAATCCTGGATATAAACAACTTCAGGAGTGAGCCTACTTAAGTAGTTGCAGAGTGATACATGTCAAGTACAACCGGTGTTGAAAATGTAAAAGACATATTTAAAAATTTTTGCATAAGAGTGTAGAGTTCTTATTTTGTTTCCTATAGATTGATGCTCTTGTGTGTTTTAGTGTCTTTTTAATGGCATTTTTTATTTTACCAACGTATGATTATATATTGATTGGAAGCGTGAGGGTGGCAGAGATTAAAGATCAATATTTATTCGTGGAATTCTTCAGAATAAAATAATGACAAGTAAAAAGGGGGGGGGTTAATTTAGATAATATGCACTCTCCAGACAAAGATATACAGTGTATTTTAAATGCACAACAAGTATGATAAATGCATTAAAAATCTCTGAGTTGACCTGCTCTAAATCGTCGAGGGGTAGCGCGGGGGGGGGGGGGGGGGNTGTTCTGCATATTTCCCACATTATGGACTTTTGTCATTCTCATTCTCACGTTTTTTGAGGTTCCTTTTCCCAATTTCGACATTTTTTTTTCGTTGTTAATACCTTCCATCAATTGTGTTATATTCCTCGATTTTTTCATCATTTTCTCCATTTCCTTAATATGTACCTTCTTTCCACAAGTTCCCAAAATGGTATCATCCATTCATGATTTAGGTCGTTTTGTATGAATGCGTACATTCTAAAAAAATGAAGAAATGTATACAAATGAATTTATCATTTCTAAATAATAAAAGTTCAAATTAATAGTAATGTTATTTAATATAACGCAGATGTGTTTTTACGAAAGCGTATTGATGCCACATCAAGAAAAAAAAATTCCTCATAATAATGGGATAATATCTCATAATTATGAACTAATATCTCCTAATTATAAGATAATATATCATAATTATGAGATAACATCTCTAAATCATGAGATAATATTTCAAAACTATGAGATAAAGTACATCGGCAAACGAATACCGAAGCAAGAATAAGGAAAGGGGAAATTCCAAAATCATAAATCCAACATCACGGCAATCCACACCAACACGAATTGAGACAGTATGACAAAGACACAACAAACAAAAAAATTGTCATAATAATGAGATACTACGTCATAATTATGAGGTAATTATCTCATAATTTTGAGATGTTTTTTTTCATAATTACGAGATAATTATCTCATAATTATGAGATGTTATCTAATAATTATGAGATACTATTTCATTATTATGAGATGTTATCTAATAATCATGAGATAACTATCTCATTATTATGAGATAATTTCTCATAATTATGAAATAATATCACGTAATTATGAGATAATATCTCATGATTATGAAATAGTTTCTCATAATATGAGATGATTTGTATTCTTCATGTGGCATCAATACGCTTCCGTAGTTTGTATATATCTTGATGTTTTTGTAAAAAAAAATAATTCATAAAATCCTCATAAGGATCAGTACAGCTACACACATGATTATAAATAACATTAATTCGAGCCCAAGTAAGTGAGAACATTCAATCTAAAAAAAGAAATAATCCACGGACAATGGCAACATCGGAAACACCAAGAAACAAATACATCACATAAGTACGGCACAGACGAAATCTGGCGGTATGTTATATTTTGGAATGACAGAACGAAATGATTTAAAACCTTTACAGTTACTCCTCTATCTGAATTTATACGCTTTATGTTCAAAATTTTCAATTTTGATATAAACGTTTAATAAGTGATAGGAAGGAATTAATGCCAAATGGATTTTCAAAATGGCTGCAATTTAAAAATAAAGTTAAACTTTCAACTCTGCTTATCTTATCTTTTCCTTTATAATTTATCCAATTTTAAACGAAAAATTGTAGGTAGATAGTTTTTGGGGCTGTGAGTAAAATGGAATCATCAAATAAATTGCCTGGATAGTATTGGCTATGGCTAGCAGAGTTCAAATTCAGCATCCAAATCACCAAGGGTAATGATAATTCAGAAAAATATTACACTTTATTTTTGTTCTATTGGCTTTTTTAATTATATGTTTTGTCTTTATCAAATATTATTTGAATGATACCGACTATGCCAAAACTCCTGATTTGTTTCTTAGTGTGTCCGATGTTGCCATTGTCCATGGATTGTTCGTTCTTTTGATTGACGGTTCGGTTCTCACTTACTTTATATTAATTTTGTTCATGATTACGAACAGCTTTTCATGATAAACAGTTTTGACCACTTGAAATAGAATTATAAATCATAAATGGAATAGAAAAGCTATTATGATCCAAAATAATACTTAGTATGAAATTAATGAAAGAAATAAGACCAAAATATTGCTTCCTTTACTATTTAAAATATTACTGAACTCCAATATCAAAGGAGTTGAAAGAGTACATGCATAGAATAAAACAATGAACGCAAACGAATTACACCAGTTGTAAAGTGCAGTGTATACATAGTTCTTTGAACCAAATAAAAGAATGTCATGAATAGGCGGAAAGGGGTATATATAGATTTGTTTTGTTATGTAATATACAATCATATGAACTATCAACAACCGAACAGGTAAACAATTTAAATCAAATATATATTTTTTTAATTTTGATTAAGTACATTAATTGAATACTGGAAATTTAAACATTCATAAATGGTATATAATATCCAGAATTTTTGTTTATTTCTCACATTTATCTTTTAAGTAAAAAAAATCAAATTAAATATATTTTAGTAAAGTTTCCTTGGGTTGATTTAATTTACAATGTTACTCGTTCGATACTATTTCAATTACTTTTAGCTTACATTTATATCGGAATATGGTTCAAATGCTAGTTTTTACGAAACAAGAGGCTCACATGAAACTGTATAATTTACCTTCAATCTGCAATAGCGGTTTGGCTTCAATCATACATTATGGTAATAATTAATTACAAAATCATAAATTCTGATTTCGAATATTTTCTTTAAATCACACTTTTCCGATTATATTTCCATGACATCAGGATTTATATTCACAACAGTTCGACATTTATTATCTATTCCACTTATCATGATGGAAATTGTCACATATACAATATATATACAAATATATTGAGGCGTTCTTATTCATTATTAAAGTTCGGGGACATTGTTTTCGCCTTCGTCTGTCCGAAACGATATGACGAAACTACTCCTACATTTTTGGAATTAAGATATAGATTTTGTAATGGAATTGTTGCACACTTGCTGCACATGCACAATAAGCTTTTGGATTTTTGATATTGGTATAAATGCAAACTAGAGGCCCCAACATTTCGATTTTGACAATTGTTGCATGTGACGCGTACTCCTCCTACGGTTTTGGATTTAATAATTTAATTTTGTTGTAGAATTGTTGCATATAGTTTTTAGATGCGAAATAAGCTTTCGGATTTTTTTTATCTTTATCTTGGTGCAAACAAGAGGTCCTAAGATGTAAAGTTTGACAAAGGCCAAAAGATATGGATTTTGACACATGTGGCACGTGACACAAACTCCTCTTACATTTTTGGATTTATGTATTAAATCTTTATGCATAATTGTTACATATAGTCTGTAGATTTGGAATAAGCTTTCGGAATTTCAATTCCAGTTCATACTTTGGTAAATTTTCTGAAAATGTCAAAGACGCATATTTTTTTTTTTTGAAATTGTGGCATATAATCTTTAGGAAAAACATTTATCAATTCGATTTCAAAATATTTGATTCCAATATGGTAAATTTCCTGAAAGTCTCAAAGACCAGTTATTGTTTAGAATTCTACCTAACGACCATACATAATTTGTTTGTTTAATTTAGGACAAACATTTTTATCAGTTGGATTTCAAAACTATTTGATTCCGATTGTGGTAAATTTCCTGATTTCAGTCTTAAATGCGATTTATTTTTTGGAATTCTTCCTAGCAATCATACTTACATACTTACTTAGTTACTTACTTCCTTGAACTTACTATGCGTTTTGAGCAAAGCTCATTGTTGTAAGGCCTCATGGGGACTTCAAGATGAAGACCACACAATAAAAGCGTTGTTCCTTTGCTTGTTTTTACCATGAATGTGTAGAGACTTTGTCTCGTGTGCATTTACTCCATATCCGTTCATTTAAAATTTACGATTACAGTTTGTCTCACCTGCAGTGTGGAGTCCGTAAAAAGATTTTCCGTGCGAGAGATGTATGCTCTCTAGATATTTCAGATATGGTGTACTTGTTCGTGAAAAAATTTCTCATATGGGTATACTATCATACTTTCAAGTTTTGTTTTGTTTTTTTTTGTTATTTAGAAATATAGTTCTAACCACCGGTTTTAAGTGCCCACATCTCACTATTTCATAATGCAAAGTTTTTTTACAATCGACTTGATGAGTGCCCTGTGTTTGTCTGTTTGTTTGGATCGTCAATTAGCTTAAGACACTAGTGCTTTTGTCGGGCAACGGATGACAGTGATTGTAAGACTACTTTGCCGGTTTAAATAAGTTTGTTGACAATCCACCATCCATGGCAAAATGGATACATGGACGTAGCGTTGTTTGACCATTAGCAAAGAATTCCACTCAAACCAGTGCTAGGGCCGTCTTGAAATTACTATGAGGTGTGAGCAAAGCTCATTGTTGAAAGCCTCATGATGACTTCGAGATGCAAAAGAACAATAAAAGCGTTGTTCTTTTGCTTGTTTTACCATGTATTTGAAGAGACTTTTTCTCATGTGCATTTACTCCATATCCTTTCATTCATCATTTACATAGTTTGTTTAGTCTAGGACAAACATTTTTAAAAATATTTGATTCCATTTTTGGTAAATTTCCTGAAAGTTTTATAAACCAGTTATTGTTTGGAATTCTGCCTAACAACCATATACCCTAGAGTTCTTTAAGTAAACATAACGACTATAAAATAGTTTGATTTAAAAAATATTAAAAAAACATGCCAAGGGTGTATAACAACTGTTTTCTGTGTCAAACGGGCAGTGCAGGGATAGCTGTCGTTTCCGACAACCTCTGTTTTTTTTTATTATTTTGTCTATGTGATGTTGTCTTAATTTGTGTTAAATCTGATTTGCCGCGTTTTTTATTCTTGAATTTCCTTATTTATTCTTCCGCAAATGGTCAATTGCAAGGTTCTGGCGATTTACGTAAGATAGTAGCACTTATTTTCATCGTACACAGTTAAATTACAGTTCAGATTCTTGTGGCGATACAACAATCGTTAACACTCCAAATCTATCTCCACTCAACATGTGTAACCTTGTTTCAATCTAGTTTTATGTTTTAGACATAGGATAAAAGAATGGCAGACGAAGATAGAGATTGCTGCACAAGCTTCTGTCAATGTTTGGGCTTGACCCAAAAACGTAAGAACCTTTTGTGGATATATGCATTAAAGTAGTACACTGATAAAATTTAATGTGAAATTGCGATTAATAGCATACATCCTCTCTAAATAATCAGGGTAAATAAAATTTCAAAACTACATCGGACCTTTAAAGGATGAAACTTTATTACATTCAACGGCTGTATATAAAGCATAAGTGAGAGGCTTACGAACCAAAATTAAGTCAAAGAGCCTCTGAAGGGGGCTTATACGTGAGGGTGTAAATTCTTCATTTTCTATAGTTTATGTAATTAAAAATATATGTACAAGTTTAGTGCATTTCAATGCAATAGTAACTACTACACTTGCATGCATTTGATTTTGAACATCAATTGTAAATAATTTTGACTGCTATCAATCTAAACATCACCGAATTCATCCAATGGTTGTTAATCGAGTAAAACTTCCGAAGAATGCACTCTATGTACAACTCAAACAATTTCTTTTGATTTGGATGCAAAAACAAAAGATTCAACTTTTCTGACAAAAACAATTGACAGTTTTGTGTATGTAGTATCACAATGTATAACCATGTTGTACTTGTCCTACAATTTATTCAATATTTTACGAAAGGATATGGAGTAAATGAACACGAGACNATAACACATATGTTTACTCCAACTGCAATAACTGCAATAATTTTAATGGGCTGTATGGCCATTTCGGAAATTTATTCCTCATCAGCCTCACTAGAACCCAAACATAGGAAATCCATAATTACAAAATATGTTTAAAACGCATCAAACCAAACGAAATCCGAATGATCAGTAATATCAGTAACATTAAATATAGCTAAGGACAAAACTGCGATGGAGAAACAAAGGAAATTCAGTTTTAATTATATTCATTCTCCCTTTTGCTTATTACTTGTCGATGACAATACGTATATTGGTATATATTACATATGGTATAAGTTCCTATTAATTTCATTGGCTAATATACTCACGTGATTTTAAGAATAATTAGTATATTTCAGCGTTGTTTCTAATTTTAGGTATATTGACGCTATGTTTCTATTTTTAAGTATATTGACGCTACGTTTCTATTTTTAGTTTTATTGACGCTATATGTGTGGTTGGACTTTTAGACTGTAGTTTTTCACTGAGAAACGTCTTATGAAAAAAAAACATTTAAAAAAAAATATTGGAAAACGATGTACACATTAATTAGGAGTTTCCGCCGGGGAAATAAAAGGGGATATTAAAATGCTTTTTACAGAGCAACCACTGAAATTAATGAAAAATATATTTAACAGTTGTCACATGTTTGTTTTATTGCACATTTCACGTAAACACGCTAATAAAAAGGCTTACTTGTTTGTTTTTTATTTGCAAATATAAGAGAAATGTCGGCATTTTAATATCCCACGAGCACTCATGTAACCCATTTCAGATGATGGTAGATCCACACGCGCCTTCAGATAAAGGTTCTTTTTCTAATTAAATTTCAATTGTATTGACAAAATTGTCCTCCACAAAAATGTAATGAGATACCATAAAACTACATATGTAATATAAAAATGATGGACTTTTTACTCTGTCAATATGTTAAATATGGACCTGTTAGGAATATATTGACCTCGGACTTTGTCCTCGGTCAATATAAACCTAACAGGTCCATATTTAACATATTGACTTCGTAAAAAGTCCATAATTGATAAATATTTTACAATTTTGTTTTCCAGAAAACAGAATTGGAGACAGTCCGCTTGCAAAAGTTGAAAAATACAACCTCATTTTGGAATGTCCAGAGCCAACCAATTCAGATGAATTTGAAACTGCACTTCAGACTTTTGCACAGAATACCGTCAATCGTGGAGACTTCGGACAGGATCCGGATCAAAGAGCAGTATTCTACAAAGCTCATATCTACAATCGTGTTACAAACGACGGAATCAATCATCGTTACACTTTCCAGTTCTTTCTTTATTCCGCAACGTACTGGAGTGAGGGGATCCATGACCAAGTAGCAAGTTCTCTACAAGACATGCTAACTAAGTTCAATATGGGCGGTGCCAAGGTTTCATACGTTGTTAACGAGTTAATTCGTGATATCAAAAGAGTACCATTTGAAACGGATGAGGCCCAGGGGGATCAAGGCTGGGACCAAATACCTGGCAATTGTTGTGAGAAGTTTTTGAATTTTTGGTTGATAGTTCCAAGCGTTCAGTATAAGTTTTTTGGTCTTCTCTATCAAATGTACACATTCGATATTTTCCATCAAGGATTTATTGCCAAATTTGTACACTTCTTTACCATACCAACGAATGTAATGCTATCTATGTGTTTTTTGGCACAATTTTCGTTTTTTGGCGTACGCACTGGATCTGGGGCCTTTACAGTTAATGGCGGACTTGGTCTAATGATAATACTGGTTGTACTATACCTTATAATGGGGATAAATGCAAAGTCGATACCATGGGGATTTGCTACATCTATTGTTATATTCGTATGCTGGCTGACGGGAAATCTATGGTATGTAGGACATGCGACTCCAACAAATCCATGGTACAATCCAACAACATGGGCAACGAATCCCATTATCTGGAGCTATGTTATGTCTTTTATTCAAGCCCTATCTCATGTGTCAACAGGATCTCTTCCTCCCTATATTACAGGTAAATATTGACTAAAATGTTATAACAGAATATTTTCACACAGCAAGGTTCATTTTGTCTTTATATTCTGCAATATTTGTATTGTTCAAACTTCCGGAGGCCTAACACTTTATTAATTCATTTCTATGAGTGAATGAATAACAAAATACCGAAGTTATTGTGGATTTTGTTTTTGCATATGCGCATTTCGACAACTTATGTCTCTTCAGTGCAGATCGCATAATACAGTTTGAAAGTAAGTGAGAACCGAACCGTCAATCCAAAAGCGAACAATCCAAGGACAATGGCAACACCAGAAACAAAAAAGGGGGAACAGAGACACAACATGGGTACGGCACAGAAAAGAAAAATGACGACACACACACACACAAACATGAACAACACGGACCCAATAAAAACCATGGATGGGATCAGGTGCACCGGTAGAGTTAGCATCTCCTGCTTCTTATAAGACACCCGCCGTGTTGAACATGTCAAATCCGGTAGTAAAGTCAAATCCGGTAGAGGAAACAACAATTAAGCTTTAAAGGGAAAGAACTGTTGTCATCTGGGAAACAGATATCCCATAGCGGTTCACAAGATGGTTATGTCGACCGTAAAACTTCTGGAGGGATGACTTTAATTTTTGGGTAACATACCTTTGTTAAAGTAGCCTATCAAGGAAGTCACTGTATCGAACACAGGCTCTTGAATAGCGAATGAGCTGGGAGATGTAAACTCCATATGCCGGCGCTGCTGGGATGTTGCTATAAAGAAAAGGGAAGTTTACTATTGGAAAGGTGAAGTCATCGCGTTTGTCGTACAGCTTAGTTTGAAGTCTCGCTCTGTTGTCAATTTCAAGGTGAAGGTCAAGGAACGAGGCTGATGTAGAAGTGTCTGTGGTATCCTTAATTTCGAGCTCTTTTGGATAGATCAAATGAAGAAAATCACCAAAGCGAGGGTTGTTTAGCGACAAAATATCATCCATTAAACTGAAATATTAGTAAAAGGAAATAGAGAACAAATTACCAATAGGATCTAAGAAGGAAAGCCAAATTCAGCTAAGGACAGAGCTTTGCGGGAAGTAGATACTCCTTATTTTTAAGCATTTTCTGAAATTTAGATATTGCAAGGTTACATATAAATCGGTTTTCGGACCAGCATCAAAGTGCTGGCTGCTTTGTTGGTGAATACCCCCGGGAACTTTAAGTCCACCATCAGAGGCGTCGGCCCAGTGGTTTATAAATAACAAAATACCGTAGTAACTGTGAATTTAAATTTCTGAATGTGCGCATTTCGACAACTTATGTCTCTTCAGTGCAGATCAAATCAAAACATTTGGAAATCCATAAACCAAAATATGAGTACAAGCTGATACAGAGAATTAATTACCAATAGGACCTAAAAAGGAAATCCAAATCCAACTTTGAACAGAGCTATACAGACAGGAGATACGCTTTAGTTTTTAACATTTTAATGAAATTTAAATATTGCAAGTAATGGTTTTCTTCGATGATATTAGCGTAAAAGTAGCTTAGTATGTTGCTAATGTCACATCCAATGTAAACTGTTAGTCTTAGAGAATATTTATTCATTACCATGATTGAATGAGTCGATGACTCCTATTCATGTGTGCCTCTATTGTTAATGTTAATATATTTTCAGGATATCAACATTGGGAGTCATTTCACGTATTTTTCTGTAAGAAACACAACACTACAAAGGAGAAATGTACAAGCATTTGTTTTATTGTGATGTCTTTACTGGCCTTTCCAATATTGTCAGTATCTGTGGCCTGGTTTTCATGGCCTCATCTTATAGGAACTGAGGTAAGTGGAGAAAATGTACAAGTAATATATACTATTAGAAATTTGTTTTGCGAGTATGGAATTCTCAGCTTGTATTGCATCGATAGAAATGTACAACTTTTTTCTAGTTTAATTTTACTGTGAGTCTTTTTGTGTATTTAATTTTTAGCCATCCACCACACATGGGGGTGGGAGGGGGGTGAGGGGTGGGGGGATGGGGGTTGGATCCAAGAAAACGAGTTTAATCCCACCGAAAATTTTTCGCCTGTCCCAAGCCAGGAATATATTCGTCATTGACTTGTCTTTGTCTTCTTATAAAATTTTAGTTTCTTTGTTTCCATTGATTTATTCACTTTTTTTACTTTTTGTGGCCTTTAAGTGTTGCTATATGGTGTAAGGTTCCTAACTGTGTTGAAGACCATACGGTAACTCCTAGATGCTTTGGTTTTAGTCGTTTTAACCTGGAGATAGGCTGTTGTCTATTCAACATTTACCCCATTTCCTTTCTTTTTCATAAGTATTTGTTTTATTGTGATGTCGTTATTGGCTTCCCCGATATTGTCTGTATCTGTAGCCTGGTTTTCATGGCCTCATCTTATACCAACTGATGTGATAAGAAATGTACAATCGTTTGATTTGAATGTCGTTACTGACCTTTCAAATATACCAGTATCTGTGGCCTTGTTTTCATGGCTTCATCTTATAAGAACTGAGGTAAGCGGAGAAATGTACAAGTAATATATACAATTAGAAATTTGTTTTGCGAGTATGGAATTTTCAGCTTGTATTGCATCGAGTACGATAGCACGAGATGCAATACGAGCTGAAAAAAGAAATTGCTAATAGTGTTTTCATCTCTAATTCTGTAATTGATATATACCAGATACACTTTTTTCCCAAAACTGACATATTTTTGGGGTAATAATATTTTTTGTTTGTTAAATATATCGCTTACTTTCTTGGGATTATTTTTGTCACGAAACGTCACGTGATATTAATACGCTGTTGCTAACGTTCCAAAGAGATTGACGATAATATGTTCGTATCAGCGCAGTGCAGTAATAATAGAATTATTGTCGCTCGGAAACAATTGAAAATTAAGGAATGTCTGTATATGTGGCCTGGTTTTTATGGCCTCATCTTAATGGAACTGAGAAATGTTAATCCAATGGCATTTAGCTTCAATGATGACATCCCTTTACAGTGTAGTTTTGTGTCTTATTGTGATGTCGATACTGGCTTTTCCAGAATTTGTGGCCGGGTTTTTCTTGCCCCATCTCATAGGAAGTGAGGTATGTCAAACCAATGGCATTTACCTTCAATGATAGCATCCCTTTACAATGTATTTTAGTGTAATATTGTGATTTCGTTACTTGCCTTTCTAATATTGTCTTGTTTCTGTGGCCTGGTTTTCATGGCCTCATCTTAAAATAGGAACTGAGGTATGATAAACCAATAGTAAAAAAAATCTGAGGTGCATCCTACTGAATGGTTATTCAAACGTGTTTGGTGATATTTTTGTTTTTTATGAATTTAGACGATGTAATATCAAATTAAATTTCAGTTGAATTTCGATGGTACAAACTGCAATAGCTCGAACACTATGGATATTTCCAACATATCTAAAGTTTTCAAAATATTGCTTAAAACTAAGGAATATCTCCCTCTTACATAGCTCTGCCCTTAGCAGATTTTGGCTTTCCATTTAGATCATTTTTGGTTATTTGTGCTTTATTAGATTTTGAAAAAAAATTGTAAATGGTCTTCCAACTATTTTGATTTGATCTGCACTGAAAAGACAAGTTGTCGAAATGGCCATATGCAGAAACTAAATTTACAGTTACTTCGGTATTTTGTTAATAGGACCCTTTTTGAAATTTAACATAGCTCAACATTGATGTCTTTGGTGTTCCAGCCATCAAAGTTCGATTGTAATTTACTTCTTGGAACGCTGACGGATTTGATTTTCTATGAACAGCAAAAAGTTACAAACCTATCGTAGAAGACTAATATTTTTTTTCAATACGCATTTTAGACACCATATTGTTTTATAAACTTTAATACAAAAAAGAAGCAAAGCGTAGCTTTAGGTTTTCTTCGGGATAACCATGAGACCCTGATACGAATTAGGGTGATGGGTGGTATACCTTTTTACTGTAGGCCAAATAAATCTACTTGAAAGGTTCTTTTAGCCATATCCAGCTCGAATTTATTTCATTTCTTCATTAAAAGTAACGCTTGAAATTTACATTCCGGAAATTTTATGATCGCTTTCACGAGATGGTTGACCATTACAATGTAACGGTCTCGCTAATCGCGACTGGCGTTTCTACGTTTAGCTAGATTTTACAATAAGTAGTTTCATCTTAACTCTCGTTTCTGACTTAATTAATTTTGGACACACCATCTTAACACATGACAGATAGATAACTAAATACCGAACTTACTGTACATTTTGTTTCTGCGTATGGCCATTTCGACAATTTATTTCCCTTCAATGTAGATAAAATCTAAACATTTGGAAGTCCATAATCTCAAAGATGTTAAAAAACTGACAGAGCTGAACTCAATATGATCTAAATGGTCAGCCAAAATCAGCTAAGGACAGAGTTTTGCATAAGGGAGGCTCCCCTTAGTTTTAAACAAAATTTATGAAAATTTATATATCGCAAGTTTCTTAATTAAAACGGCTTTCAGGTCAGCACCGAAGTACTAAATACTGAGCTGGTGGATACCATTGGGCACTAACAGTCCACCAGCAGAGGCATCGGCCTGACAGGCGATGCAATACGATGCTATGCGGGAGACGCTAACGTCGACTCGCACCGGTCCCATTCCTTGGGAAATTCATGTTAATATTGTCTTTTTTCACGTAGCTGGAATGAGACTTTAATGTCGGCATGTTATGATTCCTTTGATATTGAAGTTTAATTTTTTACCACTCCCAAAATGAGACGGTAACTGTTGGCGTGTTTGTTGAACAGAATTTGTCACCGGATCTTCAGTTGTCGAATTTTACTGTTTTTTGTTAAAAAAGGTTCTTTTGTCCTCTTTATATTAAAAAAAACAATAGTACGAAAGTAAAGAGAATACGAACAGTTGGTATTTCTGAATTTTCTGAACATTTATCAAACCCAGAAAGAAAAAAAAAGAGAGAATCTAAAGAAAAGGGGGAAAAATGTCAGTAGTTGTATTTTGACAGGCAAAAATTATTATGTGTACGCATGTAGTGAATATAAGTACAAATATGTTTTGTACATTTAAATAATCTGCACAAAATCCGACCTTGGTATAAATAAGGACATTTCTAAAAAACACTTAAAGAACTAAGTTTCATTGAACTGTGAATATTATCCTTGCAGAATCTTTTCAAATTCAAAAGATTAAATCAAAACAAATATATTTTTTAACGTTTTATATTTCAGATAATTTACATAATGGCCGGCATTGGATATCAGCCTGCTTTCTTTAAAAAATTCCATACAATAGTTGAGAAAGCTGAATCTACAGGTGATCCTGGAATAACAGATTTCCCATGTCATCCGAAAGA
>MJUU01068790.1:0-20787 GCA_002080025.1 Modiolus philippinarum
AATTGCGGTGGGGTTAAACTCGTTTTCTTGGATCCAAACCCTCCCCCTAGTGTGGTAAATGGCTAAAAATAAATACACAAAAAGACTCACAGTAAAAATCAAACTAGAAAAAAGAGTACCCTTACAATGAAGTACATAAAACATGAAGACAATACATACAGGTACTGTCCGGACAAATGCTCGCAGTTACTGACAGCTAGCTAAGGACATAATTTCCGTTGACTATGATATCAAGCCTTCTTACATATGAAATTTCAATTGAAATACTTCTAAATAGATTTGGTATAACAACATCATCAATCATGAAAGAAGAACATGATATTGTGCAATGCCAAATACTGCCAATATGAAAAATTGTTTAAATTTAGTAATGGTGTAAAGCATTTAGGAGATAATCAATATTTTTGCCAACAAAAACCAGAAGTAAAGATTTAACAACAATTCTGTATTTATATCCTTTATGAATAAGTTTGTTCAACGGATTAATAAGTTTGGAAGGACAATTTCTGAATTTATGCGCTTTGTAAATGATATTTCCATAGAAGTTTGGATGTGAAATGCCCTGATGTATAAGAGCCCTGCATGTAGAACCAAATTTTCTTAACAAGTCAATGTATCTAAAATAAAATTTAGAGAATGTTTTTATCAATTTATGATATCTAAACCCTTATGTATTCTTGCGCATGCCGTCTGCTAAATCAATGCGCAATGTAAAATGGTGTCCAATGGTTTATTTTAACCTATTTAATTATCCTTTTTATTTGAATCGTTATATCTTTAATATAGATGAATATTTATTAAGTCCGGACAACATGATATATTTTTTAAACTTGATTTTTGACCGAAAGTAGTCTAGTAGCTTATAAAAGGACAAGCTTTCATTGGCTGTAATTGTCACATGAGATTTTTCCAAAAGTCATATAAACGCGAGCGCGATTCAAGATGGCAGATAGCCCAAAGTTCTGAAAGCGGCAACATACAAAAGCTAAAGAGGATTTATAATAAAATAATAGCTTTAGGTGAGGTTACAAGCATAATTTAATATGGATTTTTAGCCGCGATTTGTACAATTACAGCTATCTCCCACCACGTCGGACACCACAATGCCTATTTAATATAAAATTATAATTTTTATGATGTTGTACATGACGACCTTGGGTCTTTATTATACATTATTATATATGGAACAGACAACAAAATAAACATGTTAATTATAATGGATCTTCTCAAGCCACACATATGATATTATACTTAATAATAGGAGGATTCTAGCACAAATTTTTAAATACATGGAAAGCCATTTGTGCTAAAAACCGGACAGGAACACCAAAATTGCAAATAGCATATTAGGTACAATAAAACATACAGAATTCATTAACACTGGCAGAAAGTAACTGACATACCTTACCAATTCATATTGATTCGATTGGATATGCCAGAAAAACAAACAATTACTCAAATCGGATACCACCATTAATAGGTACGCTAAAAAGGACCACTGGAACAGACATATGTAACATGAAGAAAATGTAGTAGTAAATGCAATATAATACTACAGAATATTCATCCTGACAAGGCAAGGTCTGCTTTTTATGTAAATCACCCAGTAAAGGACAGGGTACTCAGGGGTGGCTTACAATTTGGTGTCAGAAGTGGGATACTTAAGTTCTAATTAGTATTCAGGATCAAACCAGGAATTAACCTGTCTTTGTAGAAAGTGGAATGGGCCAGACGTGGTGGATTAACTGTAACAAATATTAAGGAGGAGAAAAATCTAAATACATGTATTATCTATAAGTATGGCTGATGCTGGTCGAACTTCCCCAGACCCCGAGGTACAATTTAGAAGGAAAAGGGATTTAGATGAAATAGGACAAGGGGACCAGGCACAAGTTAATGACAATGACGAAACGGATAGGGAATCTAATGAGGGTCATGGTGATGAACCCAATCGTAGGGAAATGAGAAGGGATGTTTACCCATACCCCAGACATATTATTTTCATATTAATCAACCCTTAAACCAACCCCAACTGACATTAAAACCTGAACATTACTTTGGGAAGAACTGCTGGGAGAAATATCTGACCCAATTTTAGGACTGTGCTGAGCTTGGGTGATGGGATACTCATGCAAAACTACTGTTTTTGGCAGCTAGTTTGAGGGGACAAGCTAGGACATTTTTATGAGTCTGTCATCAGGAGATAAGCGTACACATAAACTTAACCAGAGATTTGGGAGTTCAAAACATAGGAATCGCTGGCTTTAAAAGTTAGAAATGCGGAGACGCACACCAGGATAGAGCATTGCTGAAGTAGGGGATGATAGAAGACAGTTAGTACAAAAGGCGTATTGAAATTTGGATATTGAAGCACAGTTAATCAATTGTTAAAAATAACACCAATAGAAATGAAATGTCGCTGCATTGATAAGGAGTGTCAGACAATAGAAGAAGCTGTTGATGTAATAGAGAAATATGAATCCATTGTTGGAGACGGTGACAAGAAAAAATCTATTAGATCAGTTGAATCTAAGGATACACCAACACCAAATAACACAAGGAGAACCGACGGTGACAATATTAAGGAACTCAGAGATAGGATAAAGAAATTGGAGAGTCAAAAAGGGACTGGGACATCAGAAGGAATGTCAATCAATGGAGATGTTATATTTGAAACTCCCACAACATTTTATGGGGAACTGTCTTAACAGACAAAACCATAATAGAACAGCAGGAGGATACCAAAATAGAACGGGAATAATAACAATACAACTTTTAACCAAGAGGGAAACGATAAAACGCTGATTCAGTAGGCCTGGAGTCAGCGCAGAAAAAATGGCCTAATGTTGGCGACGAAATTATTTGGACAGGACATACTAGGGAACTTGATGGATAATGGATTTTATAAGCATGGTTTCATTAATGATTTATCTGTAAAATTCTTAATTGACAGTAGTTCGACTATATCGGTCTTGACTAAGAAACTATTTGAGAAATTGACCTCTAATATATGGTAACCTTTGGAACCAACAAATTCAATAATTAGTGATGTAAATGGCAACACCGTCGTCTCTTTCAGCTCAGTTATATTAAACAGTAAGTTATGTCACTTTATCTGCTTTCATTTTATTTTGCTTTTCAATGACATTTGATTTTTGCGCTTTGATTTGATCTTTATTGATTTAGTGCTGTCACATCATAATTTAGATAATGCCTTTATGGTTTTGGGATGTTTGCCGCTTTCACATATTATGGACATTCTAATGTTTAAAAACTTGTAACTTTATGCTTTAAAATCTTAATTTATTATTTTTATAGTTTTCTTAATGATTAAAATGTATATATACAGGTGAATATCTGTTTATGTGTGTTCATCTACATTCAAGTATCTAAGAATTGTAAAAAAAGCTACTATAACATGTGTATAAGCACAAAATATATTTGAGCGGCCAAGATTCCAAGTCCAAGATTATTGTGCTCAGGCAGAAGTTTACTACGTTAGTTTCAACATATTGACTTCTGTAAAATTAAATATTGAAACTTTTTTATAGTAGTATTATTATGTCTCGCCATATTGTGCTAGTGCATTTCATATAATGTAACATTGTAAAATCTGATTTCTCCACTTTCACTATCAGTGACCTGCACAAGTAGAGCCAGGTCATACAAGTTGCACGTCATATTGTATAGTCCAGTCGTAAACATAAAATGAGAGAGAGAGAGGGGGGGTCTTTGATGAGTATGTCATTTTAGTTGATTTCATTACAATAACTATGAAAATGTAATGCCCCTGTTATTGTGGCGGTTAATAGTACGAAGGTGGATATAGAAAGTTCATGTGTACTATAAAACTTTGCAAAGGTAATACCGGGTTTTGGATTTGTGTAATGGAGGGATTGGTTGGAATGATATACATGTCAAAATGGTATGTCATTGCATGTCTATACCACTTAAAATTTTACTTTTTTTTACTTTTTTATTTATGTTTTTTTTATTATGAGTTTACAGGTGATATTATGTTTTTGTTAAAATGAAAAGAAGCTCACTTAATTGGAATAGTAAATGGCATTTTGTGAATAATATATGGACTACTTGATACTAAATGACTGGGGTAGAGTAAATGTGTGAGAGAATGTATTACAGGTATGTGTGTGAATGCATGTTGCTATACTGAGTGCACATAACAATTGGACAGTGGTATGTGTGCAACTCAGGTCCTCCTTGTATAATGTATATATATGCAGGTTTGAGTGAATTTAGTTGAATCAGTAACCCAACTCAACAGTATCTTCTATACAGAACCAGTGCCTATATTCTAGGGAATGTCCTTATTTCAGTACCTATTTATATATAACAGTATTACCAATTTGATAATACTATTCTGTAAACCATACATGATATCAACAAAACAAAAACAAAAACAAAATAGAAATAAAATAAAAATAAATGAATAAAAATTGAGAGTGTTTAATATGCAACGGATATTTCAAATCATGCATATATTGAGAGTCAAAAACAAATTTGGTTCTGCAACAAAAAATGATTCAGATGCATATTTGGATTTTTTTCCTTTTATTTAAGTTTTGTTTGGGAGAAACACTTTTGATGTTCTAACGTTCTAAAGGTTTACATATTACTCATGGGGGTGATGTGTTGAAATATGATGGAGTTTATATTGAGTTATCTCCCTTTTGACATGATTTCCACTTATGCAGTCTCCTATGTGATAAATCTTTGAAAAAATCTCAGTTTTCTTTAGACAACTGAATTTGTTTTTAATGGTTGCTTGTCGTATATTATCATTTTGCTTTTACAACTTCATATTTACTGTGAAATGGTTTATACATATATATGTCATGTTGTAGATATGTGTGATGAAAATAAGTTTCCATGATAAGAAGAACTCCTAGGGTTTCAGTACTGATGGCTTATTATTAATAATTATTCTTTATCATTTTGATACATAAAAAGTAATATATTTTAGTTTGCTTCCAAATGGAAGGACACATATTGAAAGTGGCTACATATAACTGTCAAGGCCTTCATACGCTGGAGAAACAGAGAGATGTATTTAATTATTTAAAATCAAAAGAATATAATTTCTAATATGACTCTCTTCTTTCGCTTTTGAAACAAAGCTATGTTCTAATTCCAACAATATTTTTAGCACATGCGTATGGTTTATACAAAAGGACATTTGTAATGTACAATTTCATATTTTATTCATTCAATATTCATTTTATTTTGTGTAAATAAAGTTTTAAATAATTAATCACCCAAAAATCCACATCAAATAATGACAAAAATAGAAATTGACAACAGATACTAAATTTAAGACTCTGAACTGAAATTGACTAACCGTAACCTAACAATGAATTTGTTGTTGTTATGAAATGTTATATATGTTGCATATCATGCTCTACGATTTAAATATATATATTTTTTTAAAATTTTTAACGTTAATAGAATTATAAATATGAGATTTATTCCTTTTATTTTCTTTTTTTTTTGGCTTTAAAAATAACATGCCTAAGCAGTCATACAAATCAGAAATACAACCAGCTCACACTTATACCCGCTTCGATTTTAAAATATCTGTATTTTATATGTTTTATAAAAGATTTATTCATAAGCTTATCGCTCGGTATCAAATATTGACAAATATAAGGTCTGCCCATGTTCTAATTCGCATAGAGCCCGCTTGCAATAATCTATTTCTTAAATTATCTGTATTCAAGATACACACTTCGAAGAAAAAGATGAAGCTGAGATTTAAAAATCAATGGGAAGGAGAATGTATATTTAATTCATATGCTTCAAATCAGAGAGGAGTTGCCATTCTTTTCAAAAAAAAAACTTTGAATTTAAAATTCATAAGATAAAACGAGATGAAAATGGTAGTTTTTTGGGTTTAGATGTAACAATTGAAAGTAAAAAAGTTACATTGGTTAATATATATGGCCCAAATATTGATAGTCCAAGTTTTTTTTAACAAAGTATGTGATGTTATTTGTAGTTTTGAAAACCAGTCATATATCATTTGGGAAGATTTTAATCTAATTCAAGATTTTCATCTTGACACATATAATTATGTCAATGTGAATAATCCGAGAGTTAGAGAGAAGTTACTGGAACTTAAGGAAGTATATAATTTAGTTGACCCATATAGAGAAATGTATCCACAAACAAAACGATATACTTGGTGAAAAAAAACTCCCTTCAAACAATCCCGTTTAGATTTCTTCTTAGTGTCCGATAACCTTCTTCAATGTGTTGATGATGTCCGAATCGATAATAGTTATAGATCAGATCATTCGCCAGTAGTTTTATCTTATAAGATAAATGAATTTGTAAAAGGTAAAGGGCTATGGAAGTTCAACAACTCCCTTCTTCATGATCCTGAATATACTAAAATTGTTAAAAAAAAGATAAATGATGTCACTAAACAATATGCTCTTCCGGTTTACAATATAGAACATTTAAAGGATATTGATAAATTAGATATCCAGTTTTCAATAAATGATCAGTTATTTTTAGAAACTCTTTTATTGAGATTAGAGGGATTACCATTTCATCTGCAACTTTTAAGAAAAGAGAGAGAGTAAAGCAGGCAAAAAAACTGAATTCAGAAATTTTAAAATTAGAAGAAATGAAATAAATGAAAATGATCTGGAAAAAATAGAAGAAAAAAACCGAACTCAGAATTATAAGACAGGAGAAGGTAAGGGGAATATGTTAGGTCCAGAGTTCAGTGGATTGAAGAAAGAGAGAAACCAACAAATCTTTTTTGTAATTTGGAAAATAGAAATTTCACCAGTAAGACTATCTCAAAATTGATAGACGATAATGGTGATGTTATAAAAAACCAGAAGGAAATCTTAGATTTGACTAAGTCGTTTCATGAAAAACTCTATTTAAAACAGTCAAACATAAAAAAAGGTAAAATCTGTCAACAGAGATACCTTATGATGACATACCAAAACTTGATGAAAACCAAAATCAATTGTTGGAAGGAGAGAAAAGTCTAGATGAACTTACTTCTGCGTTAAAACGTTCTAAAAATAACAAAAGCCCTAGTTCAGATGGATTTACAGCCGATTTTTAAAAAAATTTATTGGAAAGATAATGGTAAATATGTTTTAATGTCTATTAATTATGGCTACCAAAATAATTAAATGTCTGTTACACAGAGACAGGGAGTGATCACTTGTATTCCAAAGGAAGATAAACCGAAACAATATCTAAAAAATTGGCGACAAATTACATTGTTAAATTGTACATATAAATTAGCTTCCAGCTGTATAGCGGAGAGAATGAAATCTACTCTTTCGTTTTTAATTAACAGTGATAAACCGGCTTTATGCTAGGGAGATATATAGGTGAAAATTGTCGCTTAATTTATGATATTTTAAATTATACTGAAGAAAAAGATATACCAGGCATACTCCTTCTCATGGACTTTGAAAAAGCTTTTGATTCTATTTTTTGGTCATTTTTGTATGATACCCTCAAGTTTTTTAATTTTGGTGAATCCATGATAAATTGGGTAAAAACTTTTTATCATAATATCACTTCTGCAGTTTCAAAAAATTGTTGTTTATCAGAATGTTTTATTGTAGAACGAGGCTGTCGACAAGGAGACCCTTTATCTCCTTATATGATTTTACTTTGTGCCGAAATATTAGGTATTTTAGTAAGGAAAAAATGAGGATATAAAGGGTATAACAATAGATGACACAGAGTATGTATTATCCCAATATGCAGACGATACGTCAATGATACTAGATGGTTCACTGGAATCACTTGATGCATCTCTTCGTACTCTCCAGTTTTACGCTGAAATCTCAGGACTCAAAAAAAATATTGAAAAAAAACCAAGTGTTATATGGATAGGTAGTAAAAAACACTGTGAAGACCAAATATTTGTAAACAGGGGATTGAAATGGGGTTCCAGTAAATTTATCATGTTAGGTATTATGTTTTCTGTTGATTTTGATGATATACTTAATTTGAATTATAAACCAAAAATAAAAGATATAGAAAACATTTTGACGATATGGTCAAAACAACACCTCACACCATTTGGGAAAATAACTATTGTCAAGACTCTTATAATTTCTAAATTAAATCATCTTTTTTTGTCGATCCCATCACCAGATGAGCATATGCTGAGGGAACTCAATAGCAAAATTTTCTCATTTGTTTGGGATAATAAACCAGATAAAGTGAAGAGAGGTTATATGTCAAAGATATAATAAAGGGGGGCTATAAATGGTAAATTTGTATGCTTTCATTCAGGGACTAAAACTAACATAGGTAAGACGGTTATTCAAGTCAGATGCAAAATGGGTTAAATTATTTGAATATTCTGAGAAAATTGATCTGACACAGTTTGCTCATTTGGGACCAAAAGAGCACTCTAATAATAAATTTTGGAATGAAGTATATGATGCATGGAATTGTTTGAAGAAAATTAATATACCAAAACACGCTAGTGATATACATTTTACTTTTTTCGTCTTTATGGAGGAACAACACTATAAAAGTTGATAATAAAAGTGTGTTCTATAAAGATTGGGCAAAGAAGGGGATTTTGACAATCAATGATATTATAGACGGTCAGGGAAATATTATATCGCTTCAAGAATTAAAGACAATTTACAATTTTCAACCCATATTTACTCTCTACTTTGGATTAGTAAAATAAGTAATAAAAATTATCAGTACTTTTAATATTGACCTTCAATCAAAGGAATGTCAACCATGTTTACCATTTAATATTGAAATAATTTTTTTCATCGAAAAAGGGTTCAAAAGAGGGATCAAATAATGGCACATAACATGTTAGACTAGAAAAAAGTATATCTACACTATACTAAATATACAAAACATACTAAGCTTAACTGGTTGCAATATAGAATAGTACACCATATATTAGCAACAAATACTGTTTTATTCAAGATAAAATTAAAAAATTCAGATGTTTGTACCTTTTGCCATGACGAGCCAGAGACCATTCAACATTATTTTGGGGTTGTTATAAGATATCAGAATTGTGGATTGAGTTGAATCGGTGAATTTATGAGATGACAAATATAGAAATTCCTTTGAATATGGAAATAATATTGTTTGGAACATTATCTATTCATGGTTTGAATTTTGTGAAAATTACCAAATTTTATATTTATAAAGTAAAATTAAACGATTGCAGGGTTAATCGCTCTGAAGAATTTTCTAAAAGAAAACTTAACTTTGGAGAAATAGGTTTCCTTTGGACACTTCAACCCAGACGATTATGTAAAATACTGGAACCCCTGGAGCCAAATTCTAGACCAGTAAAATGGTAATTTGATTAATATTTACTTTAACTGCCTATCTATATAGATCCTCTTATCAATATTATTTCTGCTGTAGTGTGATAAAGTGATATATTTTTAAGCATGTTTTTTCTTATCATCATCTTTCTGTATTTCTTGATGTACATGTGTCATTGTATTGTTTATGTATGTGTTGTAAATATGAAGTTATTAATTAAAAAAAAATAAATAAATGTTGGAAATTTTGTAAAAAAAAAAAGAAAAAAAAGTTAGGTCAAGAAAGTTTCAGTCAAAACTATCATATGCAGCATAAGTCAGGATGGCATCTTTGGACAAGACTTTTTATTAAATCAAATTAGCAAAGTTGATTACCACCAGAGGATAAGGAAAAAAAACAGCTTTTTTGACAAGCTTTGGACTATACCAATTCACAGTTATGCCTTTTGGACTCGTCAATTCACCTCCGACATTGTCTCATGGAAGATGTTCTCCGAGGCCTACAATGGAAGGAATTGCTCCTTTACATGGATGATATAATCTCAGTAAGTTCGAATTTTGAGGAGGAACTAGATAGGCTACAACGAATATTTAACCGTCTCAGAAAAGGTAATTTAAAGCTCAAGCCGACAAAGTGCATTTTCTTTCAAAAACATTAAAATTTCTAGGCCTCATTGTCTCTGAAGAAGGAATAACTACAGAACCAGGAAAGATAAATGCAGTCAAAGGTTGGCCTGTTCCAACTTCCGCAAAACAAGTAAAAAGTTTTCTCGGACTTTGCTCTTATTACCGTCGCTTTGTTTATGGGTTTGCTGCAATTGCAAGACCACTGCGAGAAAAACAGCATTTTCGAATGGACTGATGAGTGTCAGCTAGCATTTGACCATCTGAAACTATCGTTGACAAGTAAATCTATACTTGATTACCCACAGGAAAGCAAACCGTTCATATCAGACACCGATACTAGTGATAAATCCGTTGGCGCAGTTTTGTCACAGGTACAGGAAGGGTCAGAGCAAGTTATTGCTTATATGAGCAATTCAATGAATATACATGAACAGTCATACTGTGTCACACGTAATGAACTGCTTGATTTTATTAAGGCTCTCAAAACTTTTCATCATTACCTATACGGACAAGTCCTACTTTGGACGGACAATGCAGCCGTCTCCTGGATGAAAAGCCTCAAGAAACCAACGGGTCAGACAGCAGGAGGCTACAGGAACCAGGGACATACAATTTGACAATAACTCATAGAGCTGGCCTACAACGCCTTTCAAGAAGGCCATGCAAGTCACGCGAGAGACAGTAATCGAGAAACCAACAGTGATGACGAGTGGGACCGAGAAGAGCCAGAGGCACATGAACATTGATACGAAGGACAGATATGAAACTGTAAGGGTATGCATCAGAGGACAAACACGAAACGATCCGCAAATTACTCCTGATGGCTTTGTACTAGACAAATGAGATCCTAGTACAATCAGGCAGTTGCAATTGGAGGATCAAGATTTGTCCATCATATTTGTTTATTTGGAGGACGGACGAGGCAAACAAAATTGGGACCAGGTTTCTAGTGGGTCATCGGCATTGAAAACAATGTGGGGGCAGTGGGATAGACTACAAATAAACAACAGCATGTTATATAGAAAACATTATTCTGATGACTCAGACAAATATCAATTACAACTTGTTGTACCAAAACACACCACTCAGACGTTTTCAAATACTTCCATGATGTGCCATCTGCAGATAATTTGGGACCTGACAAGATGTTGAAAAGAGTACAGCAAATTTTCTATTGGCCTGCAATTAAAAAGTAAATCGTTGAGTATTGCAGGAAATGTGACACATCCGCGGCACGGAAACCATCGAAACAAATTAACAGAGCCCCTTTAGGACAGTACATAGTCGGTCAACCAAGGGAACGTTTTGCCGTGGATATCCTGGGTCCACTTCCGGTTAAAGCGCTATATCTTAGTTTTGGTAGACTGCTTCACCAAATGGACGGGGGCATATGCAATACCGGATCAGGAATCTTTGACAATTACTAGAACTAAAGTCAATGAATTCATCTCCAGATTTGGAGTTCCTCTTCAAATCCATTCTGATCAAGGTAGTTCATTCGAAGCAAAACTCTTTTAAGGATCTCTGTGACTTCATGAGGATTGACAAGATAAGGACAACAAGTCGGCATTCTCAGTCGAACGGAAATGTCGAATGATTTAACAGGACACTTTTACGTATGCTGACACTTTACTGCGAAAATGATCAAAAACACTGGGATAAAATCCTTCCTCAAGTACTAATGGCATGCAGATCCTCGGTGCAGGCCAGCACTGGTCAAACACCAAACATGATAATGCTTGGAAGAGACATCACATTTCAAATGGAAGCAATAATTGTCGTCCTTGGAAAATCATGACGGTAGCCCTGAAATAGAAGATCATATCATTGCATTACAAAAGAGAATGAACAAAGCTCACATCTTAGCGAGGAAACACCTTAAACAAAACTCGGACTACCGAGAGACATTACGACCTAAAAGCTGCGAAACGCGAATTTAAAATAGGACAACCCGTATGGCTTTATGATGTCTCGAAAAGAAAAGGAGTTTGCCATAAGTTGACATCCAAATGGAAAGGCCAGTATATATTTACTAGAAAAATTGATGATTTAACCTACCTTGTTAAGGGGTCAAGGAAACAGCCAGGGAAGGCATACCATATCGACAGACTTTCTATTCAGGACAGAATCCACCAGCTTGGTACTCCAACAGGAACAACGCATGATTGCAATTGTGCACTCATGGCGAATTGTAGAGTCGGAAATCTGTAGCTCCTGAATAGAGCTGAATATTTTGATGTTTATTATTAAGATGTTCCTTTTTTGTTGATGTTACTAAGTTGTAGAGTAACGGTATGACATTAATGTTAGTCATTGTAGGACTCCGTGGGAGTTGAGGGAATTCCTAGGGTAGGATCCACTGTAGAAGAATATGTATATAGGAAAGCAAATTGGCCATTGCTTTCCAGAGCATATTGGTGACGGAAGTAGAGGATGGACCTTTCTGTTAGGGCGGCAGTTGACTAGGTCTGGACCGGAATGCCGGGTAACTGAAGTAATTTGGAGGTAGTTGACAAGGACTACTAGGGGAATGCAGTGAAAGACTGCTGACATGGACAACTTAAATAGGGCACAGATATTGAACCTGGGGATACTATAAATGACATAAAGGGAGTCCAAGGGTGGAATTTATAAGTCATTTTAGCAAGCTGACAGACGGGTTTTACAAGTTTAAAAATACCGAGTATTTAGGAACAGATTCGCCAGCATAAGTCATGCAGGGGATGCAAAAGGGCACACACACACACACATGGTAGAATATAAGCATATAATAAATCACCTAATATATTGTTTGTTTTCTTATCATGGTTATGGTTGAGGGTTACAGAAACTTTGATTTGATTTCAGAAATCAGAATGAGGCCATCTTCACAGATAGAGGCAAATTGCTGGTTATGCCCGCAGACATTTAAGACAAGGAGACAACTTAAAAACCATTTAGCAGCAGCGCCACATAGGACATTATCGTTGATTTGTGTATGGTGTCCTGAGGAGAAAATGTTTCGTAGGATGATGGACCTAAAGGAGCACATATGGAGCATTCACTTGAGCAGGATTGAACTCATGCCGTCCAGCTTTTTAACAGAGAACAATGGATTTTGGATATCCGCATACCCGGACTCTTATGCCAAAGTAATCAAACCATCCAACGAAAATAGTATAGAGGCAATGAAAGTTGGAATAGAAGTACTGGATTTTATCAGAAAAGTGGAAAAGACATCAAGAACTAGGCAACAGTGGAATCAGGGATGGAGATGCCCGAAGGAAAAGATACTGGACGATGAAGATACAAATAACAGCAAAGAGGCAGCCAAACGCCCATACTCCCCGACTAGACCCAATATATACGAGGACATGGAACTCCAGTTAGTACTTGGAAACACTTATGCAATCTTTCGTGTTGATTTGGACGTAACTATAAGGGACTATCAGGTAATGCTCAAGGATGACTTTCTTAAGAAACCAAGGATGTTGGATGCATTAATCAGAAGGATGACCGTATTAATACACACAACATACACAGAGACAGGGTTTCTTTCGATAACCTAAGAGGAAGAACTTGGACAAGCAGTAGGTAAAGTAACAGCCAAGAAGCTTTTCATAAAAGAGGAATATATTGATAGGACTGAAACGACAGAAGAACATTTTCCCTTACAACGCCAAAGACTGGAGAAGCCACTCTCTCTTCACCTACACCATCTACATCCGATATAGTTTTAGATGAGGAAAACCATCAGAACATGGAGAAAGAGACGGAAAAGTCAAAATACCACAAAAAAGAGGAATGAAGAAAAGGAAAAGAGAAAAGAAAAGGGAAGGAAAGAGTAAGAAAGATGAAACCAGAAAAATTGGACACACAACCAATACTTCAGCTACAAAACACCATAAAAAGGAAAGAAAGGAAAAGAAAGATATGCGGAAGGAAGTAACAACCAAAGAAGACAATACAAATTTTGAAAGATAAGGAAAATCACAATCGACAGCTGGTGGAAAGTCCAATGGCTCGGGGGAGTCCATTAGATGGATTAAGAGAGGAAACAATGGAAACTCGGGAACAGGGAGAACAATAACATCCAGGAGAAATAGAAATTCAGGTGTCTCAGGAACTTATACAAAAAGAACATCATGAGGAACTGGAAAAACAGGATACTGAGAAACAGACAGAAACAAAACAGGCTGAATTAACAAAGCTAATAAAAGGGAAGGACACGGTTCATTACCACAAGCAAACTATGAGCAGGAGAATAAACATAAGAACAACGAAGCAAACGTAAACGAAAATGTCTAGAAGATGAACTGGAGTTTGGAAATGAAGAGAGGAACGAGACTGAGCAAACAAAGGAGGATAGACAACACGCAATACTTATGGGAGATGAACGTGCAAGAACAAGGACAAAAATTAGCAGATGAAAAGAGGAGGTTAGAAATTAAACAACAAATAGAACAGAGAATGGTGAAATTAGAGCAAGGGATGGTACAAGAAGAGGAACAGCGACTTAGATTTCAAGAAGAAGCATACAAAACAAAAGAGACAATGAAACAAAAAGACGTAAAAGAAAGAGCCATTTCTCTTCTGAAGACCGGGGGTATGCCTCTATTCCCTGCCGGGAGACGAGAATGGAAAGCAGATGAAGTTGTAACTCTGATCACCAACCCTACAACAGTGAAATGGCCACCAAAATCATGGAAAAGTATGAACTCCGAGCAGAATTTTTTCAACTGGGAATTTGCTAGCATAGCATTTGAACTCACACTCGGAAACTCAGTGCAAACATCAAAAGAGGAAGTGTTACTAAAATACAACTTTTTGGCTTTACCGGCTACTAAAATTCCACCTATGGATGAGGATAAGACAAACCGATCCAAGTCTAGATTTTACCTATATAATCTATTGAAACAAATTGTTTAAGAAAACAAGGACGACAAAACAAACACTTGATATGTTAGAAGCTGCTTCAACTGTGCGTGAGAGATCTTTAGATGTACTTATTGGAAAGATCGATGTTCCTTTGAGACTGTGTGAACTTTTGAATATGAACATTATCGCTACGGTCAACCAAGTGGCAAAACTTTTATTGAACAGAAGTAAAAGTTAACACCCCAAGCTTACATTCTAAAACGGATCTGTGGTTGTTAAAATGGCGCATTGTATACAATTGTAACCTTTTTTCTTTGATATGTATACACTGTGTAGTCTTTTAAGGTAATAGAATGTAGGCGTGGGTTGATGATCTTGATTTCTATTCACTGAAAGTTTTGCCACTTATAACAATATATGTCAGTTGTAATACCTATATCATTAGTATTATGTATGTAATTTTAATTTTTTAATGGTAATTCAGGAGAATTAATATTTTCAAAGTTGGGGGAAGTGTAAGGGTTAGGAAGTGTCGTAGGTTCAATAAATATTTTTTTTTTTACATTTTTATACTGAAAAACCAAAATAACCTTGCATTTGCTGCTTAATTTTCTTTCCGTACAAGTTGTTTCATATACTGTGGAAGTGCTTTTATTCGTGGACATCAATTTTTATGGTTTTCATAAAAATCACAATTTCATGGGTACTTAATTTCGTGGTTTCGATTTCTTTGCATTGAAACCTTACGGAAAAAATGCATTTCGTTGAAAACTTAAATTCGTGGTTTTAGCAAACCACGAAATCCACGAAAATTGGAACCCCACGAACAATAGTACTTTCACAGTAGTTTTTAATATTAATTATACTATTATTTAAGTATGGGTGGATTTTTCGAAGTAAATATGCCAAAGCTTTTCCCCAAATGATCAATTTGGGGGTTGGCATTCATACATAAGTTGTATTTGATAGATTTTCAGAATTATTTCTGATCTTGTTTTATGAAAAATAAGGGTTTCAATACCTTCTATGAAGGCTAGATGTATATAGTTATTAGTATTAACGAGTGTTCACTGTGTGTTTACATTTTTTTTTTGGGGGGGGAGAGTTGTAACGGCAGGGGGTATTTGACGACTGTATCGTAATTTTTCACATATTTAACTTACATAACCATATTTCATCGAATTTCAAAACTTAATTTTTGGAAACTGAAGCAGAAATTATCAAAACACATCTTGTTTACATTCTCGGGAATCTTGCGGGCATCCAGGTGTAGTGGAAAGAAACAACATTTAAATCTTTATTATAGGCTATTATGTAGAGTTCTTTTTGCGCCAAATTATGATTTTTGTATTAGGAAACGTTAGGAGTAACTTTTTACCCTGCCGGACACAAATGTTTTAAATATATTTTCAAGGGAATGTGGAACTATACTTTTGTTTTTCACTTATGTATTCTTGCGCATATCGTCTGCTAAATCAATGCACAATATAAAGTGGTGTCCGATCGTTTATTTTTACCTATTTAATTGTCCTTTTTATCTGAATCGTGATATAGATGAATATTTATTAAGTCCGGAAAATTTCATATATTTTTGAAACTTGATTTTTGACCTAAAGTAGTCTGTTAGCTGATAAAAGGACAAGCTTTCATTGTTATTGTCACGTGATACTTCCAAAACCTATATAAACGCGAGCGCGATTTAAGATGGCAGATAGCCCAAAGTTCTGAAAGCGGCAATATACAAAAGCCAAATAGGATTGATAATAAATTGATAGCTTTAGGTGAGGTTACAAGCACAATTTTAAATGGATTTTTAGCCGCGATTTGTAGTTAGCTATCTCCCATCACGTTGGACACCACAATGCCTATGTTTACAATAAACTTATGTTGTTGTATATAACGACCTTGGATCATTGTTATATATTATAATATTATGGAACAGACAACAAAATAAAAATGGTATAGTTGGCCACAATTAAAAGGTAATCGTGGCCATCGCACAACATATATATATTTATATAGACAACAAAATTAACATGTTAATTATAATGGATCTTTATTTTTACTATATTTAGTAGATTTATATATAAAACAGGACACTTCAGCCACAAAGATGATATTATAATTCATAGGAGGAGGATTCTCGCAAAAATTTTAAAATCTACGGAAAGCCATTTGTGCTAAAACCGGACAGGAACACGAAAAATCAAATCTCATATTAGATACAATAAAACATACATGATTCATTACAACTGGCAGGACATAACTGACATACCTTACCAAATCATATTGATTCTATTGGAAATGACCAAAAAACAAACAAACAAACAAACAAACAAAAACAAACAATTACTAAAATTGGATACACATATTGATAGATACACTAAGAAGGACAACTGGAACAGACAAATTTAACATATTGTAAATATAGTAGTATATGCAATAGAATACTACGGAGCAACAAAAGAAAGAAGATAAAATACAGAAAATTCATCCTGTCAAGGTATGGTCTGCTTTTTATGTAATTCACCGAGTATAGGACAGGGTACTCTGGGGTGGCTTACAATACACAATATAGAAATATAATCAAACCAATGGACCGCTCGATTAAGTTCAATCATGTTTTCATGTACATTGTCTTTTTCCATAAAAACCACATAAAATTATCTATAAAATATGGCATAGATACTTAAAACGTAGCTGTGTAGTTAACTAGATCCATCCTACAAAATTAATACCAAACTTCACCCTCTCACTTTCAAAATTAATGCAAATAGTAAAATATTAGTAACTGGCCTGTTTGTTTTGTGTTTTCCAAAATAATAGTTCCAATGTAACTTTTCTGTGGAATTAATTTGTCATTTTTTATAATTGTGTCTGTCCAACAAAGACATTTCAAAAAAGTGCAAAAATCACAAAAGCATTAACTATCTATCCAACGAGAAGACAGAATAAGAATTACCAGAAGTCCATTATTATTAGAAGTCAGCAACTCGTAATACATCAGTAGACGGCGTTGTCCCCAGATTATCGCTGTGATTCAAACGAGATTTCGTGCGAGAAGACTTTAAATAGTAGCTAAAAATTCATGGCTAGAAAATAAATGTTGCATGATTGGTACAGTTAATATATGCAAAACCCACAGGGACAATTAATATTCGCTCTATAAAAATCTACAAAATAGATACTGATATGCATACACCATAACGGTTAAATCAGAACCTAGTAGAAACTGGGACTAACATGTCAATATATCAGTCCAAGTTAGAAAATATAATAGAAAAACAAATAAAAATGCAGATATATATAATTATTCCTTTTGTTTTCATTTTGTCGGAGACTCTGATTTTGCCTATCAATATATCTACATTAAAATTATGGCTAGTATGCTAAATATCTCGAAATTACTTTTGGAGAAGTTGTTAAAATAAATATATTTTGTGTTAATGCAATAAAATGCGTAAAAATGATTTATAAAGGTACGGATCCTGGAAATATATTTTTACTTTTCTTATAAAGAAATTTCTCGACAAATATTTGAATATTTTTTCGTGCCGCATAGCAAACAAGAAAACAAGAGGAAAGCTGTCTATGTGACAGCAAACCGGGTTTTCTTTTACATGGACAGTATATCTTACACATGGGTTGACCCTGGATATTTGAAATGTACTTATAATTTTCATTGATTTTCAATGTTAAACCTTCCATCAAAGTAACCTATTTCTGAAAGTTCAGCAACTTGGATTTTAATCAAAAAGGAAAATAAAAATACTGTGCACACCTCTGATACAAGTACAAATGATCTGCATTATCAAAACTTCCTGTCTATTAAACTGTCTGAGATTTGTTCTGAACAAATGGGACCCCCTTTTAGTAAATATTTGACCTAAAAATGGCCAAGTACAACAACTGGTGATTTTGGCATTATTTATCAAAATTAAAATGAAAGTACAATGCAACCCTTTGATATATATACAACTGATATGCATAATAAAAACTTTCTTTCTTGAAAATTGTAGAAGATTCAAACTGATATGCATAATAAAAAACTTTCATTCTTGAAAACATTGTAGAAGATTTGCTCTGGACAAATGGGATATCCTGTTGGCAAACATTTGACGTAAAATAACTAAGTTCAACAACTCTTTTTTGGGGCATATATTATCAAAAATCAAAACCAAAGTACCATGCACACCTTTAATATATTTACAATTTCTCTGAAAAAACAAAAACTTCCTATATCAAATACTGTAGGAGATTTGCTCCGGACAAAGGGGATACCCTATTGTTAAAAATTTGACGTAAAAATGACAAAGTTCAACAACTGATATTTTTGACATAAATTTTCCAAAGTCAAAATGAAAGTACCATGCACACCTTTGATATATGTACAATCGATCTGCAATATGAAAACTTCCTAACTCAAATACTGTAGGAGATTTGCTCCGGTCAAAGGGGATACCCTTTTGTTAAAAATTTGACGTAAAAATGACAAAGTTTAACAACTGATATTTTTGACATAAATTATCCAAAATCAAAATCAAAGTACCATGCTCACCTTTGATATATGTACAATTGATTTGCAGAACAAAAACTTCCTATCTCAAATACTGTAGGATATTTGCCCCGGACAAAGGGGGTACCCTATTGTTAAAAATTTGACGTAAAAATGACCAAGTTCAACAACTGATATTTTTTTACATAAATTATCAAAAATCAAAATCAAAGTACCATGCACACCTTTAATATATATACAATTGATCTGCAAAATGAAAACTTCCTATATCAAATACTGTAGAAGATTTGCTCCGGACAAAGGGGGTACCCTATTGTTAAAAATTTGACGTAAAAATTCAAAATTAAAGTACCATGCACACCTTTAATATATATATACAATTGATCTGCAAAATGAAAACTTCCTAACTCAAATACTGTAGGAGATTTGCTCCGGACAAAGGGGGTACCCTAATGTTAAAAATTTGACGTAAAAATGACTAAGTTCAACAACTGATATTTTTTACATAAATTATTCAAAATCAAAATCAAAGCACCATGCACACATATGTACAATTAATCTGCAAAACACAAACTTCTTATCTTAAATACTGTAGGATATTTGCCCCGGACAAAGAGGGTACCCTATTGTTAAAAATTTGACGTAAAAATGACTAAGTTCACTAACTGATATTTGTGACATAAATTATCCAAAATCAAAATCAAAGTACTATGCACAACTTTGATATATGTACAATTGATCTGCAAAATAAAAAAGTTAAACACCAAGGTTTATGATAAAAGGGATGATTTCTCCTTAACTATAGTCAATTTTCCCCATCTCGACGGCGATGTTCCGTTAGCCCCTTCTTACGGGGTCTACATTTCACAACTTGTTCGATATGCACGAGTATGTAGTGATGTTTCTGACTTCAACGACCGAAATCTTTGTCTCACTGAAAAACTTCTGCACCAAGGGTTTAGATATCATAAATTGATAAAAACATTCTCTAAATGTTATTATAGATACATTGACTTATTTAGAAAATTTGGTTCTACATGCAGGGCTCTTATACATCAGGGCATTTCACATCCAAACTTCTATGGCAATATCATTTACAAAGCGCATAAATTCAAAAATTGTCCTTCTTAACTTATTAACCCGTTGAACAAACTAATTCATAAAGGATATAAATACAGCATTGTTGTTAAGTCTTTACTTTTGGTTTTTGTTGGCAAAAACATTGATCATCTCCGAAATGCTTTACACCATAACTAAATTTAAACAATTTTTCATATTGGCAGTATTTGGCATTGCACAATATCATGATCTTCTTTCATGATTGATGATGTTGTTATACCAAATCTATTTAGAAGTATTTTAATTGAAGTTTCAGATGTAAGAAGGCTTGATATCTTAGTCAACGGAAATTATGTCCTTAACTAGCTGTCAGTAACTGCGAGCATTTGTCCGGACAGTACCTGTGTGTATTGT
>MJUU01068790.1:31043-49899 GCA_002080025.1 Modiolus philippinarum
TTAAATTTCATCCAATTCTGAGCACTTTTAATTTTCCCGCCTTTTTTTTTGTTTCCATGGCAACGGCGGCCATTTTGAAAATTCCAAGACTTAACTGCACATCTTTGGTGGGTATCTACCATTCCACAAAGTTTCATTAAGTTATGATGACCGGTCTTCGAGAAATGTGTCGGACAAAGTTTGGCGGAAAGCGGAAGAAAAAGAATAATAATAATAATAATAATAAGAATAATAATAAAAATAAGAAACGGACCAAAAACAATAAGTCTCCTCAAACTTCGTTTGGGAGACTTAATAATAAGAAACGGAGTAAACACAATATGTCTCCCAAACTTCGTTTGGGGGACATAACTATGTCCCCCTGTCGCGTTGCGGCAGGGAACAATAAATTTCTATGATCTAGTACATATGGAGACTAATAATCCTGGAAAATTTGAAGGAAATCTTGAGTAGTGGTTCTTGAGGAGTTGCGTCTACAAGATTTGCCATTGTATGACAATGAGTAAATAATCAAAGTCCCATAAAATTTGAGGAAGCAAATAACAAAATACCGAGGTTACTGTGAATTTAGGTTCTGCATATGCGCATTTCGACAACTTATGTCTCTTCAGTGCAGATAAAATCAAAATATTTGGAAGTCCATAAACCGAAATAGGTGTAAAACTGATAGAGAACTAATAACCAATAAGATCTAAAAAGAAAAGCCAAAATCAGCTAAGGACAGAGCTATGCAAGAGGGAGATACTCCTAAGTTTTAAACAAAATTTACTAAAATTTAGATATTTCATGTTTCACAGTAACATCGGTATTTTCTATTATTCATCAATTCAAATAAAATAAGTGAGAACCAAACCGTCAGTCAAAAGAACGAACAATCCATGGACAAAGGAAACATCGAAAACACTAAGAAAGACGGACACCACTTGAGTACAGGACAAAAAAGAAAAATGAAGACACATACAGATGAACAACAAGGACTCAACAAGATTGCTACGCGTAGCTATATCCTCCGGCGCTGCAGTAAAGTCGATAAAGTCCCCTAACTCATGTAAAATCTTGCGAATCAAAATGGCGACAGGATATGATCAACTGCATTAGATGGCAAATCTGTTAGGTAGCAAAATGGCGATAAGATATGATCTAGTACTAATGGTGACTAACAATCCTGTAAAATTCGAATGAATTCTGACCAGCGGTTTCTGAGGAGTTGCGCCCACAAGATTTGCCATTGTATAATAATGTGGAAACACTGAAGGAACAAAGGAGTGAAATTTACAAAAATCGAAGTCCAAAGGCATGGCCAAAACGATAACACAGAAAACAATGACGCCAGACACAAAACAACGACGCTAGACAGACACAAAGCACAGAAACAGAAATCACAACATTCAAAACAAAGCACTCACGCTGTGAAGTTCAGTGAAACTGAGAGTGACATCAGGTGCTACGGTAGGGTAAGCATGTCCTGCTCTGTTAACAGCACCCGTCACACGGTAAGCGAGGCATATATGCTTTTGAAAGATCTGTTAGGTAGCTGATTGGTTAATGTCATTTGCTTACCTTGAGACAAAAACCAATTGAAAATCATGGTACATGTTACTTCTCTAACAAGTTAAATTTTGAAAAGCTTTTGTAATCATTAAGTATTCAAACATGGACAAGGACAGATCGGTATCACAAACATAACTAACGAAGACAAAACTAAAATATAAAAAGACAACACACAAATCTAAAGCACTCACAGTGTCGAAATAATCAAAGTGGCATAACTCCCACAAAATCTGACGAATCAAAATGGCGATGCGATATGATCTAGTACTAATAGTGACTAACAATCCTGTAAAATTTGAATGAATTTTGACCAGCGGTTTCTGAGGAGTTGCGCCCACAAAAAACGTGACACAAGGACGCACAGACACACGGGCGCAGATCACTACTATGCCCCTCCGTCGCGTTGCGGCGGGGGACAATAACATGTATAGATATTGCGTTTCCACTGCCTGGGGTCGCGCAATGCAGCATTATTTTGACTGAAAATCGTACGCTTTAAAAAAAAATGTTTATCTGTCAGGAGTTTTTCTTTAACAATGATTGCCCAAGTTCGGAAATATGCATGTTTTATTTCCAGGTTTTTGAATAATCCATATATATTTGCCATATGAATCCATAGTGCATATTTATACCTTTAAAATCCGAAGAAAATACGGAAAATCCTTAGTTGTAAACAGCTCTGCGTAAAAATATTGAATTGGACTTGCCTAGTATGGAAATTACAGCTCCTTTCCGATTGTTGCTTCGTGATGTTTTCGTTTACAGCATCTTGTTTGAAACGTGTAATTTAACATCGGAGTCTATGAGAGACTCAATTGGTGGTGCTATAACAAAACGTCATTCCACGACGCTCTTCTGTTATATGCTCACCTAAAGATAAAAAGGCAAAAAGATGTCAACAATGGTTTCTTCTAGTTTCCGGTTTAAAGGGAACAGCTAATACATCGGCGTAACCACCTTTGATTTGTTTACAGTCGCGACTGATACGAAATTCAATACTTTTCCCCGGATTTTTCAATTCTTTAAGCTTTTCAATGTTTTCTCCCGACCGGGAATGAGCAAATCCATATTCCTGACATTCCTGTTTTTCCGGTAGCGTGGAACAGTGAAAAATTGCGATCGATTAAAATATTGTAAGTGTGAGAATAGTCGTTATCAAAAGAAACTACTTAGATGGAGAAAATGGTGTAAGTTTTGGATGCAGTCTCTTGTCATATCTACACGAGGGAATTTCAAAATTTGCTCTGATAATGTTCATGTTATAAGTTCAAGTAGAACATCTTTTTTATTAAGGGAGTATGAGTGTCAAATTTCAGAAACAGTTGATATCCTCGGGTTTTATCCATTGAAACAGGGTTAAACTTTTTAGCACATGCATCATATTTTCTTGGCAATGGGTCACTTAAGAATGTATAAAATTTAATTAACTTCTAATTATATTTTCATATATCTTAAGGCATATAAACAACTATTGAAAATTGAAGAAAAACTCTAGAGAGAACCGCTTCCCGTCAAAACTTTGACATGGATTTTCAATTTTTTTTTTTTTTTTTTTTTTTGCCCATGTTGTTCTATAAGCAAAGCTCCTCAAAACAAAAGGCCAGCGTTTTAATTCTAATTACAAAATTTCTTACACTCGTACTCCCTTAAATTTAAGAAATAATTCATGGCAGGTATATATATGGTTATTGGAAATTTAACCATGGGCTGGGCCTTAATATTCAAATTTAACCCTGAGCGTTAGCAAAGGGTTAAATTTACGAATATAAAGGCCCAAAATAATCATTAATTCAGAACTCCAATCTGTTTAAAAAAAGAAATGACTTTTCTACGTGTTTCATTTTGCGAATATACCTTAATCAAAGCGATCGTCAACCATCTGTCTTTCTAGAAGGAGCGATCGCCTACCAAATATTACGCGATTGTTAACCACATGTTAGCGATCGTGAACTCGACATAAATTCAGTTTAATTCTACCATCGGGACAACCTGAGAGTCACCTCCACGTACAAGGACAAAGCAGACCGATGTTTATTATTACCCAGAAAACTAATCCACAAGGAAGGATATGAGCAAGTCAAAGGTCGCTTGAAATTATTACTCCATAAAGTCTTAATTCGCTAACCCTAGTTGGTCGACAAATATAATGTAACATTTTACCAACATGCGACTGATATTTTACATTTGACTAGATCTTGTATTTTAACTAACGAACTTGACTTGTTCCTTGTTACGATTTTACACACCTTCCCAGTCAGGTCCAAGGCCTTCCTCGCAAACCCTCGACAGATTCTGCTTATATTTTCTGGGCTGCCTCTCTATGGGAAAAGCATATTGATGAGCCAATCAATTATTGAGAAAATAAAATAAATCAAAAATAGTTGAGATGGATTTTCATCTATGGGGCAAGGACATATACCTCAAATACTTGACTTGGGAAGATCTGTTTGAAATAACTAAATACCGAAGTCATTGTGAATTTACTTTCTGCATATGCGCATTTCGACAACTTATGTCTCATCAGTGCAGATAAAATCTAAACGTTTGGAAGACCATTAACTCAAAGATGATTAAAACTGATGGAGAACCAATAACCAATGTGATCAAAATTTAAAGCCAAAATTAGCTAAGGGCAGAGCTTTGCATGAGGGAGATACTCCTTAGTTTTTAATAAAATTTACAAAATTATAGATACTGGAATGTTTCAAAAATATTCGGCTTTCGGGTCAGTACCGAAGTACTGACTACTGGGCTGGTGAATACCCTCGGGGACTTACAGTCCACCAGCAGTGGCATCGACCCAGTGGTAACAAATAACTAAATACCGAAGTCATTGTGAATTTACTTTCTGCATATGCGCATTTCGACAACTTATGTCTCATCAGTGCAGATAAAATCTAAACGTTTGGAAGACCATTAACTCAAAGATGTTTAAAACTGATAGAGAACCAATAACCAATGTGATCAAAATTTAAAGCCAAAATTAGCTAAGGACAGAGATAGATATCATTTTTCACATGACGGAGGATACATCCCAGTGATACATCCACAGAAGATCTTTACACAGTCGTCGATCCTGAGAGAGTTCGTGTGGACATGTTCATCTAGTTTTCTTATTGTTGTACATGTTGAATGGTTTATTGTGAAACTCGAATGTCGGTGTACTATACTTTCCTGTACTTTGAAAACTGCTTTGTGTGGCTTTTGAAGGAGCAAGCAATATACAATACGAACATTTTGTGTCTAGCAAAGATGGGAAAGAATAATAAAAAATCCTCTTTTTGTTGAAATGTCAGAATACATACTAATGATTCTCAAGGATTCCCCCTCTTGATGTGAATTTTGGTTTTGTACGAGTTCACACTTGTTTTGCATTAGTTTAAATGTTATACTTTTGATCGCAATTTTGTTGTATGTCTGTGTTTCGTATGCATGTATTGTCTCTTCTGTTTCACGTATTTGATATTTTTGTTATATATTTTAACTTTATTTTTAGTTTTTATGAAAAATTTTCTACTTTCGTTGGGTTAGGCGAATTTTCAATAGCTAATTATTTATGGGGACCTGAAGTTAGATTAGTGTAAACTTATTCAGTTACTCTTTTTAAATAAAGAAAATTATTATTATTATTGTAAGATTGCTACTTACTTTAAAGTAAATGGTGTTGGCTTCTGTTTTATAATTGCCTAACTTATCTAAATACTTGAACAAACTTTTATAATTATAACAATACATCTCAATTTTTCAGTAAATGAGACTGCAATTGTTTTAATTTTTACATCTTAGAAGTAAAAATTTTATTCAGTTGAGTTAACGATCGCTTTTCTGTAACTGAAATGTAGGTAACGATCGCTCTGTCATTGGTTAAAGATGGCATTATCTTGGTTACCGATCTCTTTGCAAAGTTTTAAAGAAAGGTATTTTGCTCAAGAGACCAAACATTTTAAGCGTAACCATTTTAATATAAGACAGTTATGTACATGTGTCTGACTTTCATACACCCTAAAGTGATTTGAAATCGTAAAAACCAACAAAAAAAATTCTCAATATCAACACACCATCTCCGAATAAAGTTAGTGATCGCTTATGTTGTTAACGATCGCATGGTTATGGTTAACGATCTCGCGTTTATAGGGAGATGTTAGAATAGTTTATACTTGTGAAATAAAAATTCCGGACATAGCATTGTAAGACACCTCTGATAAAGTCCAAAGATGGAATAAAACGCTGGAGCATAATCTTATTGTCTTTTGCGGAGATTTTAATACAAATATAACTCTTTTGGACACAATTTTACTTGCCACTATTCTGATCTATTTTGGTTTACATATTCAGCAATTTGTAAAAAGAAATCTGATATGGCCTAGATCTTATTTTTTTCTACTTTGATTTGGATATCATAATATCAAAATGAGTAGAGGAGACAAGACAAATTCCAAAAAATTTATAATGGGGACTACAACTAACCATAAGAACGAACAGTTTAGAATTCAGGACCAATAGACCAATTTCTGTTTAGGTATCAAACAACCAATTCAACCAATCAGGGTTGGAACGTATGAGAAAACATACCTTTTGAATCTAAAGATAGACTTCGTATTCTTGCACCTTTAAAACTATTCGATGGAATTTGATGAATGATACAATTTACACCTTTTTAAAAATTGATATATTAGGTTTATTTCAATACCAAGATCAATTGAGCAGGTGTAATTTTAGATCACTTAAAGGAGGGGGAATTCCCAATGACTATTTTTGCGCAATGTTGTGCATCGTGGTACGTATTTATAGGTGGCTTTCCCCGACACACCGGGAATCTCTTAGAAGGCTTTAAAGGTATGATGAAAATTTGATATTATGTAGAGCAGGCATGTTCCTTTCACGACAGGTATGGTCTGGGGAGGTTAAACTTAAGATAAATTGTACAGGAAGGTTTTAAAATTCCAAATTTTAGTTGAAAATGTTAAAAGAAATGAATTGGTGGTTTCACACCTTTATAATTGATTTGCCCCGATTGAATTGCGTCACGTAACATTGTGACGTCCAGAAAATTAAATTGTGACGTCAAAATTTTCCGGGAAAATTCACCATTTAGAAATTCTCTGTCTTGTAACTCAATACCGAAGTTACTGTGAATTTATTTTCTGCATATGCGCATTTCGACAACTTACGTCTCTTCAGTGCAGATAAAATCTACATGTTTGGAAGACCATAAAATCAAAGACGTTAAAAAAACTGATAGAGGACAAATACCAAAATATGATCTAAATGTAGAGCCAAAATCAGCTAAGGACAGAGCTTTGCATGAGGGAGATACTCCTTAGTTTTCAACAAAATTAACAAAAATTTAGATATTGCAAGGTTCGAAATAGAATCGGCTTTCGGGTCAGCACCGAAGTACTGACTACTGGGCTGGTGAATACCCTCGATCGGGACTAACAGTCCACCAGCAGAGGCATCGATCCAGTGGTAACAAATAACTAAATACCGAAATATAAATATCTTATCTGATACAAAAATATTTTCAGAAGATACAGATACAGATAACTTTATACACTAATCACAGTGCCCAATAATGAGCAGAATAATTAAACAATTATACAATTAAAGATATATGATTTAAATGATTGGAACTTTACAAAATATCTATCAAGATAACAAAACACTTCAATACAACATCAAGACACAATATGTGAAAATAAAATAGAATTTATTTACTAGAGAGAAGCAGCCCCCTGACCAAAGAGAATTACCTCTCTTTCTTTAAATAATTTAATCAATAGTTTTGAAATAATTGATATAATAAATTTATCCTCCGATGCCAAAAGCCAAATTAATTTTTGTTCGCTATTCAAATGGTTATAGTTCTTATATTTATCTGCTATTGAATTAAAGGTATCATTTCTAATTTGGTTTAATTTGGAACATTGTATAAGAATATGTTCCCCATCTTCAATACCCTGTTGACAGATTCTGTCATTGCTTTAATGCCTATGTAACGCCCCCCTCTCAATATCCAAATTATGTGCCCTTATTCTAAACTTTGTGAGCATTTGCCTATCATGTTTGTTAGTTTGGTTCTAACTACGGTTCAAATTTAAATATATTTTTAAATTTCCTGTAAGTGCGTAATTTATTACCTTGATCAGATTTTCTGTTATCATCAAATAAATTTGTTTTCCAGACTTGTTGAAATTTTTCTTTTAATGCTTTTTTTACTTTGTTTATAAAAAATGTTTCTTTTAAATTATTGGTTTTTTATATAGATGTGACAATTTTAAATAGTTAATTAATTCTTCAATACATCCTAACCATGTTTCTTGGCTTTGGTTCTCATTTTTTATATAATAATTATATGCATCATGTAATATTGATGTCTTGTCCTTTGAATAGAAAATATAGCACCAGTATTTAATCATATTTAGTAAAACGTCATATAGGATAGGGTAGCTACTTAGCTCTCCTCTACATGCACCATCAAATGATTTAAATCTTACAAAACTTAGTATGTACTTTTTCTATTGAAATTTTATTTATTTGTTTACTCAGGAAGTCATTATTATTTTTCAAAAGTTTGTTTCTAGAGAACATGCCCCAGATTTCTGAACCATACTGTATAACAGGTCGAACAGTATGATTAAATATATGTAAACAATGTTTTAACATGAGGAGAATTGGTAGCAAATGTCTTTCTTACTTTAAATAGGGCCTTCCTCCCTTTATTTGTAATTTCTTGTCTGGCAACTCCAAAGTTGCCAGATGATGTAAATACAATACCAAGATATGTGTATTGTTTAACATTTTTAATTAAAGTATCATTATGTCTTATTTTGAGGTTTTTTAGTCTGCCAGACTTTTAGAAGACGCTGAATTTTCACTCAGTTTGAAAGGATGAAGATGAGGATTAAAGCAGCTTGGCGCGTTCACGCTGTACTGCGTGGTTTCCAAGTGATATGTAGTGATGTATTCGTTCTAGACTTAAATGTGTAAATTATTTGCTTATATTCACATTACCCTGTTGGGGTCTTAACAAATAAAAAACAATTTAAACTTGTGACTGAATATTCAGAAAATCTACAATACATTTCAATCATTTTCATTGGTATAGATCTACTTTGAGAAGTAATTATTCGCCACCCCGATATTTTCCCTATGTATTCCATATAAATCAAAATTTTTTTCAAAAAATTATTGTGAGGTCGTTTCTCAACCAATTTTTATGAAATTTTCGATGATAAACAGAGCATCAAATGTGGTTTTATTTTCTATTTGGAAATAATTTTTGTATTGTACGTTAAAAGTAGCATTGATTTAAAGATAGGGTTTAATTTTGGTGTCACAAATTCGCTATATACGCAAGTAAAATTTTGACGTCGAAATTTTACTTCAACTTTAAATTGTAGATTCTCCAAAACAACAAATGAAAAAAAAATGCCAAAATAAACAATTAAACTCTACATCTATTTATTGGTGAAAATTTTATCAAAATCGGTTAAGAAATGGCCTTGCAATAATTGTTTGAAAAAAATGTCGTTTTACATGAAATATATAGGGAAATATCAGGGTGGCGAATAATTACTTCCAGTGACTGTACCATATTTAGACGTTTTATTAAGTTTACAAACTGAATGAATTCATATTTGATTTATTTAGAATTTAGTTTGTGTATAGTGTAAAAAAATTATTCAAACATACCTTAAATATTTAATTCATCTATAAGGATTTGGATTGGTTAGAAACTGACACTAACCAAGCGGCCATTTAACTTAAAACGCCATATTTCAGGTGACTATGGCAAAGGCATCTGATGTTCTCCAGTTTTTTTTGTTTTTTTTTTCTGGATGTCACTTAAATTATTTTAGGTAATTGAGTATATTGATTTTAGGCAATTGAGTATATTGGTCCTTGTTTTGATTCTTATGGTATTTCCTTTCCTGTTTTGCTATAAATCTCTTCATTTTGTATGTTATAGTGTTGTTCTTGACGGAAATGTAGTTTGCTTAAAATGGTGAACATAGTATTTATGTCCTAATAGCTTTTCAAATATAATGAAGGATTTTCCGGTCCAATATGATGATTAGTGATATGCTGAATGGCATAATTTGTTAAAATAGCGTTGAAAGTAGTTTGGGTAACTTAAAATTAAACGAAAGATTTCTATTTTTTCTGTGATAGAAATGTACTTCAATTTTTTTTTAACAATGGGATTTAAAGATATTTTTATACCCCCTACGAACGAGATCACTCCGTCCGTCCGTCTGTTTGTCTGTCTGTCTGTGATAGCAAGCAATTTTTCGTAACAGTTTTCTCAGTAACTACTCATCACTGCAACTTGAAATTTTGTATGCAAGTTTATAATGATGTCCTATACCGCAAGTAGCGATTTCAGGATTGCCGGACATCAACATCCTGTTTACGGACTTAGTTAATGTTCGAGATCAGTTAATGTTCGAGATCTTTTGTCAATCATTGAAACTTTTTGTAACAGTTTTCTCAGTAACTCCTGATCACTGCAACTTGAAATTTTGTATGCAAGTTTAGAAGGATGTCCTATACCGCTAGTCGAGATTTCAAGATTGCTGGACATCTACTTCCTTTTTACAACTTACTTAATTTTCCAGATCTTTTGAGAAAAATGTTTTAATACACAATGGAATTGTGCAATTATAACTTTTTTGTGACAAATAATGTCGGGGATCTTCTACTCCAATGGTGAGTGGGGGTATCATTTTGTTGCCCTCCAGGCCACAGTACCTCTAGTTTGTAATATTTTATATATTCAATGTGATGGAAAGAGAGAAATCTATGTAAATATTCTTTAACGGTATACATGAATGGAAAGTATCGCTATAAGAAGTAATAATTGGATTGATGTTTTCTATGGTCTTCTAAATTTTCTTGACTGCTGTTTATTTTTTGTAACAAAAAGCAAGGATTCTTTTCTAATAATACTTACAAAAATCATTCCTCCTGGACGAGTGATGATACGATTAAGGCACTTAATCTTTTGCTTGACAACATTTTTGTTCGTTTTGGCAACATTGTCTATCAACAGGTCATTGGAATTCCCATGGGTACAAATTGTGCACCTCTCATTTAGCTTTAGGATCCAGTGACCTGATGATTTTACACATACTGGCCTCTCACTGATACTGCCGATGTCTACTGAAATACATGATGATTCTTTACCAAACCAATTGGGAGTTTGAATTTGAATTTTCTTCCGTAGTGCGACAGTGTTTTACCAGCAGACTAGGCTCCTTGAGCTAGCCGGCAGTTGAGCGGCGAGCACTCCTTGACCCATCTTTCAAAATTACGTTTTGTTCCCCCAGTTTTCTTTTCTAGGTGTGGTCATGGAGTTAGTAGTCTACTTGATGGGTTTAATTCGTATGTTTATTATACTATAGGGAAACGGGACAGAGAAAGGGGAGGTTTGGGTACCCATAAACCGGTTTAACCCTACCGCTGGCTTTTGCTAGTGCCGGTACCAAGTCCGGCTGTCCCCAGTTCCTATTGTTGTTTACGTTTGTCTTTTGTATTTTTTTTTTGTGGGTTTTTTTCTTGTGCAGTTGTTTTTTATCCCTGCACTTTCGAAGAAAGTTCGGGGATAATGTAATACCCTCCGTCTGTCCGTCCGTCCGTCACACTTTTCTTGTGACTCAAACTCCTACATTTTTGGATTTAGGGATTTAATTTTGTTGTAGAATTGTTGCATATAGTCTTCAGATGCGCAATTAGCTTTCGGATATTCGATATTGGTCATGGTGCAAACAAGAGGCCCCATGATGTCAATTTTTACACATGTGGCATGTGACACAAACTCCTACATTTATAGATTTAGGGATTTAATTTTGTTATAGAATTGTTGCATATAGTCTGTAGATGCGCAATAAGCTTTCTGATTTTGATTTTGGTCTTGGTGCAAACAAGAGGCCCCATGATGTCAATTTTAACAAAGACCCAAAGATGTGGATTAGACACATGTGGCATGTGACGCAAACTCCTCTTACATTTTTGGATTTAGGGATCAAATCTTGCATATAGTCTATAAATTTGCAATAAGCTTTTGGAATTTTGGTTCCGGTTCCAACTTTGGTAAATTTCCTGAAAATGTCAAAGGCATATTTTTTTTTTAAATTTTGGCATATTATCTTATATTCTGACAAGTGTTTGATAAAAAAACAAAATTCTGAAAACTTAGGATTCTGAAAGGCGGTTCCAATTTTAGTAAATTTCCTCAAAGTCTCAAAGACCACTTATTTTTTGGAATTCTACCTAGCAACCATACTTTAAATGTTTGTGTAGTTTAGGATGAACATTTTCATAAATTGGATTTCAAAAATATTTGATTCCAATTTTGGTAAATTTCCTGAAAGTCTCAAAGACCACTTATTTTTGGAATTCTACCTGGCAACTATACCTAAAATGTTTGTGTAGTTTGGGACGAACATTTTCATCAATTGGATTTCAAAAATATTTGATTCCAATTTTGGTAAATTAAGACCACTTATTTTTTGGAATTTTACCTGACAACCATAGGTAAAATGTTTATGTAGTTCAGGACGAAGATTTTCATCAACTGGATTTAGAAATATTTGATTCCAATTTTGGTAAATTTCCTGAAAGTCTCAATGACCACTTATTTTTTTGAATTCTACCTAGCAACCATACTTTAAATGTTTGTGTAGTTTAGGCGAACATTTTCATAAATTAGATTTAAAAAAAATTTGATTCCATTTTTGGTAAATTTCCTGAAAGTCTCAAAGACCACTTATTTTTTGGAATTCTACCTAGCAACCATACTTAAATTGTTTGTTTAGTTTAGGAAAAACATTCTCATCAACTGGATTTCAAAAATATTGATTCAAATCTTGGTAAATTTCCTGAAAGTCTCAAAGACCACTTATTTTTTGGAATTCTTAGTAACCATATATCATAGAATTCTTTTAGTAACAATAATGACTAACAATAGATAGATTTGAAAAATAATGAAAAAAATTATCTCCAGGGTGTACAACAACTGTTTTCTGTGTCAAACAGGGAGTGCGGGGATAGCTGTCGTTTCCGACAACATCTAGGAAAAATGAAAGGATATGGAGTGAATGTACATGTGACAAAAACGCACACGATACATAGAAAACTCCATTTTATCAAGGACAGGGCTTTTATTCCTGTCTACATCTTGATGTCGCCTGAGGGTCTTCAACAAGAGGTGAACAATATTCACCCCCTCAAGCGAGATCAAGAAGGCCCAGTTTACTTTGTGGCATGTGGCTTTGTTTTTTGGCCATTGTAGGTGTTTCCTGTTATCTTTTCTTAATTCTATTTTTCAATGGTTGCAATGGTATAAACTATTTAAGAAATAATTCATGAAAGGTATATGGTTATTTGAAATTTAAGCATGGGCTGGGCCTTTATATTCGATTTAACCAGAGCGTTAGCGTTAGAATTCATGATTAAAAAGTACGCTTAATGATATGTCATCTGAGAAATGTATACACAGAGTTACAAAATAGGACCTTCATTCTTTTCAGAGTAACAGATAAGCTGCGTTTTTACGTGATTACGCAATCAAAATCAATGAAAACTCAATGTATTCTCTTTGACATGCGTCTAATAATACGATTTAAAACTGACATAACCCAAATATAACAAGTTTTCACCAAATGCTATCATGGAGAGTTGCGTATTTTCACCCAATTGTCGCATCACAACTTGAGATAGATCGCGGTGGCCAACTCTTCATGGTTTTAGCAAAACCGGTTAATTAAACCGTGTCCCTGTCGTTTGATAGTTTGATTCCGGGTAACAGTAGAAAAATTTCGAGAGTAAATGGACCGGAACAATGGAAGGATATGAAGTAAATGCATCTCTATGAAGTTTATTTCTATTTTTTTCTATTCTATATTTCTTGTACAAGAAAATACCCATCGGAAGAGGGGTCGTACAGAAGGCTATTTTCCCGCCCCTACCCTTTCCCCCCATTTTCCAAATGCAGTAAAAACTCCGTGTCCTTGTGATTAATTCCTTCTTAAAGTCTCTTCTTTTACTTATACATTTTTATACCCCGCCACACGAAGTGGCGAAGTATTATGTGATACCCTCAGTCGTGTGTCCGTCCGTCCATCCACCGAAGGTTTCCGACTGATAACTTGTGAACGAAATAATATAAGATCTTCAAACTTGGTTTGTGACTTGTTTACCACAAAACTCACGCCAAGTTCGATTTGGGATTCAGAGGTTCAAGGGGTTCTAGAGTTATGCCCCTTGAAACTTCGAAATTTTGCCAATTTTAGGGTTTCCGACTGATAACTTGTGAATGAAATGACATACTGTCCTCTAATTTGGTAAACAAGTTGTTTGCCATAAAACACAGGCCAAGTATAATTTTGGGTTCAGAAGTACACAGGGATCTAGAGTTATGCCTCTTTAAACTGAAATTTTGTGAAACGTGGCGAGGTATCATGTAATGCATCTTTACTATTTTTGTATTTAATTTGAATTGATTAATTTGACACTGCCTAAATATCTCGTAGGGGAGCAGACTCACTTAGGGTCGCATAGAAGACCTAATTTCCTGCCCCTACCAATTTCTCCCATTTTCAAGTAGTATTGCGGTGGACAGTTTATAATATGGAATGCCTAACCGACAAACTGTGTGGAGAAAAACCACACCCAATGCAATTTAAAGACCCGTTCTATTATATCTAGAACAAGATCATACACAATAAGGGTCTTATGGAAGGCTAAATTTCCTGTCCCTACCCATTTCCTTATTTTCAAAATATTAATGCTCACCCTTCCGGAGCACCGGATGTCACTCCCGGTTTTCATGGGTGTTCACATGAGTGCCTTAATTCTTAATGTCTTTTTTTATTTCCGTGCTTGTGGCTGTCTCACGTCCTTGTTTTGTCTTTGTTTTTCTCTGTTGCCATTTTTGCCATGTCTTTGGACTTCGATTTTGGTAATCATCACTTCCCATGTTCCTTCGGTATTTTACTGCCATTGTATTAAGTCTGGGTAACAACATTTTGCCCATTCCTCCTGTATATCTTTCTTCTATTACTTGTAACTTTTCCAGTTGGTTAGTTTGTTCTCTTCCTTGCATAGCAAAAATATATCTCACTGTACGTAAAAAACTAACCGATGTAGTATAGAAATAAGTGGATAGAATTAACGATATGATCTTTAGCATGGCCGAAACGTCCTGCTATCTAACGATGACGTTATCACTTAATATGCATGGACAGCTTGACCCTTTTCAATGATGCATGTTTACACTCTATAGCCTTGGATAGGTGATGACAATAATTCATAAAATTGTGTCTTCCCCTCTTGTTTTTGTCTTTTCTGCTAGTCCGTCCGTCAAAAAGTTTGTGGACGCCAATTCTCCTACGTCTTTCATCCGATTTCAACCAAACTTCACAGGATTGTTGACCATTATGCCTAGTTGTGCATATCGTCTTGCCGGGTTGATCAGCTAATTTTTGTGGTAGTTATCCCTTTTTGACTTTTGCAAAATTGTGCTTTTGGACGCCAATTCTCCTTCACCTTTCATCTGATTTCAACCAAACTTCACAGGATTGTTGAACATCATGCCTAGTTGTGCATATCGTCTCACCGTATTGATGATCTAATTTTTGTTGCCCCTTTTTGACTTAGAATTTTGCAAAAACAAGTTTGTGGACGCCAATTCTCCTACACCTTTCATCGGATTTCAACCAAACCTCGCAGGATAGTTGACCATTATGCCTAGGTGTGCATATCGTCTCGCCTTATTGATAGGCCAGTTTTTGTGGGAGTTATGCCCCTTTTTGACTTTGAATTTTGCAAAATTAAGTTTTTGGAGGCTAATTCTCCTACATCTTTCAAAGGATTTCAAGCTACACAGGGTTTTAGCCCATTAAGCTTAGTTGTGCACATCGTCTGTCTGGAATGATTGGCCGCCTGGTGACAAAATAAAACTTACTTGTGTTTTATCACCCAAAGAACATTACATACAGAGGGGGGATTCGTTTTTGTATCAATAACACACTTCTAGTTTTTATCATCTTATATTAAAAAATCCAATATACTGCAGCTCTTATTGGTGGAAACCCAATTCATTTTAACTTTTAAGGTGTGAACATAATGGCTTTACCTGGAAAAACGTTTATCACCCATTGAGTACAAAAGTTAGAGTGAAATTACCCAAATGGTCAATCATTATCTGGAGCTCTGCACTGTATTTCAAGATTTTGAAGATCTTGATAAATCGAGATTTACTGTCGCTTGAAAGCTCTTTTACATTAAAATCAACGATTTAACACTCAAAATCCAGAATGCTTATTGCTAAATTTCTGTAAATTCTAATCGTTTTCTTTTTCTGTCAACATTTCATAGATGCGATGGTTAATGCACCACCTTTCATTTTTAGCTCACCTGGCTATGCCATTTTGAGCTTTTGTCATCACTTGGCGTCCGTCGTCCGTCCGTCGTAAACTTTTCTTTAAAAACCTTCTCCTCTGAAACCACTGGGCCAATTTAATCCAAACTTGGCCTGGGTCATCACCATGCTATGTAGTTTTTAAAATGTGTTTGGTTAGTCCGAGGGCCAAACAACATGGCCGCTGTTAACTAAAAATAGGACAAAGGGGTAAATTGCTGTTTTTGGCAAATAACTCGAAAACCGTTGCAGATATCAAAAATCTGACATGGGGATAAAATTGCTCAGAATGCCGAGATCTATCTGCTCTGCAATTTTGAAGAAAATCTGAAAACCCGTCTTAGAGTTATAGCCCTTTTTCCGTAAATTTTTCAAAATTTATGCATGTTTTATTTTTTATTTCAAAAACTGCAACAGATAGAGGTAAAGTGTAAATTGGAATAGTGTTCAGCATATCAAGATCTACATACTCTGAAATTTTGAAGAAAATCCAAAGGCCTGTGTAGGAGTTGTTGATTGATTTTCACCAATTATTTTTTTCGATGTAATATGGTTTATTGGTTATTTCCCTTTAAATTCTGTGTTCAAATCTTCTTTGGTTAACTTTTCTCTTTTAAGCTTTAGAGAAATTCCCTGCTATAGCTTTGTTAAAACAATTATTTTTATTTATAATTAAGTGCAAAAACAGTGTTTTTGTACAAATTTTTACAATTTTTTGCAAAAATACTTTCTTAATCTTTACCTTATTATATGTTACAATTATTTTTCCATATAAAATATTTTGTCTTACAGGGATGCATTTGATTGGCCACTGTACTATATGCTATGCTGACATGAATTAATAAGCAGTTTCTTGGCCTCATAGCCTGCATAATTATTTAATGTTAAATAAAGCCTTTAATGATCAAGTGATGACATTAACCTTGAGAACCACAGATGGATTTGATTACTACATGGCATTATGATTCTATGAGATGCTGACTAAGTATTGTGACTTTGATGCCTATATATCATCCAAAATGGCCATCTGCAGGGAACTTAATTTATTACTGGACTGTATGGAAAGAGCACATAAAGAATTTTTTATCTGAAACAACTTTGCTAATTAGAATAAAACTTAACCACAATGCATCTTAGATGGTCCCCTTTAAAACAGATGTCCCTCAAGTCTGCACCTTATGCAAATTGGCTATCAATGGGAAACATAGTTTAATATTGGAGTACATTCAAAGATCTTCCTCTTTAAAACCATTTGGCAAATTGGAAATAAACTTTGGCACAACACTTTATTTTCTTTAAAATTGTGTCCTGCAGATCCATCCCTTATCCAAAATGGCAGGCAATAGGGAAAATAGTTTGATCATATAACATAAATGTTTGTTTACATAGTTTGAAAATGAGACCCTTTAACATAGAAGTTTATTTGAATTTATGTATTGACCATGGTCCAGGTGAGCGATACAGGCTCTTGAGAGCCTCTTGTTCATGTACTTGGTATTGTTTTGTGAAGTCGTGTTGTGGAAGATGTGGTTTAAGGATGCATTCTCCTGAGGGGTCAAAATTTTCCTGCATCAAGTTTTTCCCGAAACCTAGAAGTGCATATAATTTACCATTTAGAAAATATTTTTGTTTTGGTCGGTTGTTTGGTACGGTAATAAATTTGCCACGAATTCTAATCTAAACGCTACAGCCATCACTGGCAGTAAACTCGTTTTCATTTAGACATGTCAGAAAACAGGAACAATATTTGAATTTAAGTAAAGGGTTTTTTTTCAGTTTTTTTTTTTTATCAAGAAAAATCGAACCTAACTGCCTAAAGCTTAAAACATTGACTCCATAACGACTCCGCTATGTAAATGTCAAAGTACAAAAAAAAATGAACTGAAATATTACTTTTAACTTGCACAGCATTTACAAAAAACTATAGTAAAACATTTTGCTTAAACTTGCCTATTAAAAATTTAAGATATCCAAATCAAATTCCGGTTAGAATAAAACAAAAATATCAGATGTGAATCCGGTAAACAGAACGTATGAAGAAGGCACTGCAATAGATCGCGCAACCTTTATATACTAGGAAAAACTACCGGTCTTACGCATACTTTCATCCCTGCTGGATCCCAACTCTGAAGTCGCCAAATAAATCACGACGGCACCATAATTAATATTACTAAAACATTGTATATATGTACATAACTAAACATGCATTAAATAATACTAAAAAGTAACAATGTACAAAATTCAGTCATTATTTTACTACACAGAGCTTAATTACAATATAAAATGAACACCCGTATGAAATATCAGTACATTCAAATCTGCTACTAAAATACTTATGACGCAACGGATTGTGTGTTACTAGAATACTAGAACGAAAGTAGGCTTGTAAAGTGAATAACACTAGTTTCTAAAGTTCAAAATCATAAATTTACAATAAAAATAGGTTGAAGCCTACCTAGATACAAATATGAACTCATGTTACACGTAAAAAGTAGCTTTTTTCAAACAAAATCTTCAGTTCCCTCTCCATTTTCGACCTCCGGAAACAGAATACATTTGTTGACAGTGGAAAGTGATTTTTTTTTTATTTATCAGGTCTGTTTGTAAATATTAAGATATCTTTTACGACAATTCGCGTTAATTATCGAAATAAGCTATGAAGGGATATTGAGTAAATGAACATGAGACGAAGTCTCTACAAATACATGGTAATACAAAGCAATAGATCAACGCTTTTACTAGCTCACCTGGCTATGCCAGGGTGAGCTTTTGCCATCACTTGGCGTCCGTCGTCCGTCCGTCCGTCGTAAATTTTTTTCAAAAATCTTCTCCTCTGAAACCACTGGGCCAGTTTAATCCAAACTTGGCCTGGGTCATTAC